>VCJD01004767.1:5570-19561 GCA_024140245.1 Backusella tuberculispora | reverse complement strand
GATTTATTTTTTTTTTTTAAAAAAAAAAAAAGAGATGTCATGGTACCTTGTACAATAATTTAACCACTAATCACAATAACGAATGATACAAAGCTGAGCTTTACTATATGATTTCGATATTAATAAGTTAAAAATCAAATATTGATTTTAGCAAAATTAGAAAACAAATGAAATAAATAAATAATAAAAAACATTGATTTAACATTGTATCAAAAGACATGGACTAATTTTCTTTTAATTTTTAAGGAGAAGATAATACATTGCTTACAAGGTACTATATATATTAATTACCACGAAGTATATTTTTAGTTCAGACGAACAAATATAAAAAAACTTACAACTTTGGGAGAAAACTGAGCACTATATTGGAAATATTCTTTAACGATGATATATTCTTTAATATTCTATATATATTGTAATATTTATATCTGAGTGCTATACTCTGCTTTTAATAACCATGTAGGGGTTTTTTATTATTATTACTATTACTTCAATTAAAAAAAAAAAGTAGTTTATTGGTTATGCAGAGATGATAGGTGATTATTTTTTCTTTGTAAGACCTGATTTATTTTTCTGAAAAAGTAAAGAATAAAAAGAAAAGTGTCAAAAGCATTATCTAAATGTAAATTTTTCTTGTCAAATAAATTGAAGCATATGAAGCATTGAGTTTAAGCTATTGGATCGTCTTTTTTTTTTACTTATTTTTTTTATGATTTTTCTGTGCAACGGTAGACCAAGATTTTTCTTAAACTTCTTCCATCATTTTATTAACCCGATTGTCAATGAAAATCTTTATTTTATTTTTCTGTTATATGATTGATAATGATGCTATATATATATAAACACTAAATATTATACATGTTTTGACAAGTTCAAATGTTCTATATCAAAGAAGTTAAATAAAGTGCTTAGCTTCGATATGCATATGATTTGGTTTTCATTGTTCTATATATATATATATAAATCTTTATAATACTAGTTTTTCACGTTATCAATTCCAGATTATATATATATATATATATATATATATATATATAAGTAAAGTAAAATAAACTGTAATACAAAACAATTATGGGTGAATATCTATAAAATAAAATCATGTACATATGTGTATTTTTATATGTATGTATAAAGACATTGAAAGACAGTTATTGTTCGTTCGATTTCTTTTCTTTTGTCGATCTCTTCAGTTAAAAAAATATTTTATTATAAATAATATGTGGTCATTGATTTACTATATGGTAAAACTTTTAAAAGAAGGAAATATACATTCTTTTTAGTAATCCGAGATATATGTTCTTCCATAGATTGTTTAATTTTACATGGAAATAAATGATAGTTACTAAGATGTAAATAGAGAACACAAGATTTTTTTTAAATGTGACATCAATTGACGTATATAGTATTTTTATAAAGAGTAATTATGTGGAAAGTTCACCATTTCCCCTATTTATTTTCGTATTCCGAGTCAAATTATTTGGATGCTGAGGTATTTGTATTGATTGGTATTATATATCATTTAAATTAGCTATGTATAGATCACGTATTCGTTTTTATCTATGCTTAAAACAAAAAAAACAAAAAAAAGAAGAAGAAAGAAAGAAAGAAAGAAGAGAAAAAACATCCTCTACTTTAAATTTTCTTCTAGTGTACATTATAAAAATAAATATATAGTGAAATTCTTCTTTTTTGTTTTTTTATTCCTTACTGGAAAATAATGAGTCGATCATATTATAAATACTAATCGTGTCTAAATGAGAACTTTAATTAGATTAGCCACTCTGATTATTAAAAAAGAAGAAAAAGAAAAATAAAGTGCACTCACGCTATCGAAAGGTGATTCAGCGTGGCAATTATCGGAGATTTGATTGGCGAACTTCTTGTATAACCCCAAAACGAGTCATTACAACCAAGGACAAAAACCCGGCATTGAGAGAGTGATTCCCTATTTCTTCCAAATAAAAACAAAACACTCGACCACATGGTTGTATTGATTGGTTTGAAAATACTTTTCTTTAACAAACACCAACAAGAAAAGGTTATTTTGTATCTTTTTATTTTTATAATTATTGTTACTTTTTTATTTTTGTCGTACAACCATGCATATGGATCCATATATAAATGCGCCATAAATCACACTGGTACTTATACTTATCCTCTCTTCATACTCTTATTCAATCTTTTTTCTTTATAAAATAATAGATTTGCTCAAATGTCGTTTGAAAACGGGCAAAAAATTATTCAAATGGACGAGACAAATAACTATGATCAGTTGGCAATAGATGCATTGGAGCGTCGTCGTCAGGCTTTGGACGAAGTGAGTTTAGAGTGTCAATAATTTATATTTTCACTTTTTTAGTGTTATTTTTTTATTTTTTTTTACTAATAATCTTCGACATAGATCGATAATGCTAAATTTGGCTGGTTCCACGTTAGAGCATGTATCGTCTCTGGTATTGGTTTCTTTACTGATGCCTATGATATTTTTGCTATTAACTTAGTTTCCGCCATGATTGGTTATGTCTACTACCAAGATAACAAGAACAAAACTCCTTATAATGTTGATACCGCTATTAAGGTATCTTGTTCCGTTGGTACTGTTATCGGGCAGCTTGCTTTCGGTTACCTCGCTGATAGAGTCGGCCGTAAAAGAATGTATGGTGTTGAATTGATGATTATTATTGTTGGTACTATTGGTCAGGCTCTTGCTGGTAATGGTCCTGCTGCTTCATTCTGGGGTGTTATTACTTTCTGGCGTGTAATTGTTGGTATTGGAATTGGTGGTGACTACCCTCTTTCCTCTGTCATTACTTCAGAATTCGCTACTACTAAACGCCGTGGTGCTATGATGGCTGCTGTCTTTGCCATGCAGGGTATTGGTCAGCTTTCTGCTGGTATTGTTGGTTTGATTGCTACTGCCGCTTTCCAGAGTGCCATTCATGCTGATCAGACTAAACTCGATTATGTCTGGCGTATCGTCATTGGTATTGGTGCTGTTCCTGGTGTTTGCGCCCTTTACTATCGTTTGACCATTCCTGAAACTCCTCGTTTCACCATTGATGTTGAGCAAAAGATTGAAAAGGGTGTTCTTGATGCCAAGGCCTTTATTGAAAAGGGTGCCTCTGCTGGTGACTACACTGATAACATTGCCATTGCCCGTATTGATGCTACTCCCAAGGCTACTTGGGCCGATTTCTGCAGACATTTCGGACAATGGAAGAATGGTAAGATCCTCTTGGGTACTGCCTACTCTTGGTTTGCTCTTGATGTTGCATGGTACGGTCTTGGTTTAAACAACTCTATTATTTTGGCAAACATTGGTTTCGGTGGTGGATCTGATGCTTACACCTCCATTTTTCGTACTTGTGTTGGTAACATCATCATTAACTTGCTTGGTTCAGTTCCTGGTTATTGGATCTCTGTATTCACTATCGATAAGATTGGTCGTAAGACTATTCAGATTATGGGTTTTATCATGCTTACTATTCTCTTCGTCATTCTTGGTTTCGCTTATCATGAAATTCTAAACGTCTCTCAAGGTCTCTTCATTTTCCTTTATACTTTGACACAGCTCTTCTTCAACTTTGGACCTAATACTACCACTTTCATTGTACCTGGTGAATGTTTCCCTACCCGTTACAGATCTACCGCACACGGTATCTCTGCCGCTTCTGGTAAGGTTGGTTCTATCGTTGCTCAAGTTGGTTTCGGTCTTTTGAAAGACATTGGTGGACCTAGTGCTTGGATCAACCACTTATTGCAAATTTTTGCTTTTTTCATGTTGACCGGTATCTTCTCTTCTTTCTTGATTCCTGAGACTAAGGGTAAGTCTCTTGAAGAACTCTCTGGTGAGCTTCCTCCTCTTGAAAAGAAAGATGGAGAACAGATCAAGGGCACTTACTAAATTTATGTAACATAAAGCAACTACTATGCTCTTAATTACTCTTTATATCAATATCTGCTTAATTATCTCCCTCTAACTAAAACTTATCAAACAATTGAATAAAAAAAAATTCAATTTAATTATTATTATCCTTTCTCATTACTTCTTTTCATCATTAATAGTGTAATAAAAATGATCTTTGTTTAAAGATCCCTTAAATGTATCATTCTGAATAGTATCAATAAAAACTTTATATATTACCACTTGACCTCACGTTTATACTCGTGCTACAAATAGAATCTCATGATTCCATTTTATGGCGTTTTCTCGATGTTTGTATGAATAGATCGTTTACCACGCTATAGAAATTTTATATTTTGTTTATAGAGGAACATCACTATCAATTTTTATTATTATTATAAGAATGATATTGAGAACAATATGAAAAATATGGGATTGTATATTAACATTAATTATAAAAATAAAAAAAAAGTATACATTATACTAAACAATCCTAATAAACAGTACTGACGTAGATGGATTTTTTGTTCTACTTTTATCAAATAAAAGCAGCGGCACGTCTAAATGTGATACGAGCCAACGTGTTCACAATCAAAAGCTAGGTATCTATATTTAAAAGATAGCGACCTAAGAGTTGGTGGAGAATTGTTAGAATATTATTCATTTTAATAAAGCGAGATGGTTCATTGCAAGAACAATATATCAGTTTTAATTTCTTCAGCCTGTCCAAGCTCTTTTAACCAATCAAATGTTTCAAGCTTCATCTCTTTCAGAACAAAAGTTTGAATGTAAAATACCTGCTTTGATTGTACTAGTTTTAAGAATAACGATTAATGTAAAGCTGATGGGTTCAAGTAATTTATTTGTCAAGAGAAATTATTTAGTTTTTCAAAGAAAGCATTATCACCAAAGATGTTTTTATTAATAGAAAAACTTTTCAAATGGCACCCCTACTTCTGAAAAAAAGGTGACCATTCATAGTCGTCAAAAATTTTTAAATTGTCATTGTGAGGCTTTCTTTAGTATATTCCGCAAGATATTCTCGATGATTTTAGAAATTTACAAAAGTAATTTTTTTAGTGGTTCAAGCTTGAGCAACCCGGTACTGTTAAAAATATATCCGGTAAAAGATGTTGCTGGCCTGATGTTCTTACCAAATTCAAAGTCTTCAAGTATTATGGAAGAAAACGTAACTGAACGAAGATGAAGTAGATTTTTGTGTACTAACTCAAGTTCATTGACACCAATAGCGGTAGGTGATATAGTTAATACTTTCAAAGCGGATGCATTCTTTAAAAATTCTATGCTGCTCTTCCTATATTCGTTAACGACAAGTGCTGTCAAGTTGATGTATTTGCTAGATGAAGTAACTGTGTGGTTGTTAAACCCCTCAAATATTCTGAAATGCGTTCGATACTTTTGAACCACAGATACTGTGGTATCTCACCAATCACAGTTTTGTCAATCCACCCATTTATATTCATGTAATAAGACAATGCCTATAAATTATGTAATAAGGATAGAAGTATATGTGTTTTACTTGTAGCTTCGTCGTTTCTTCCAATACAGAGAATCAATTGTTTTACTTTAATTGCTATCTCTAGCTGTTGTTGTATTCGATTTATTAGTTTGCCAAGACTAACTTTAGAGTATACATAGACAGTGTTATATAATGTGAATTTCTCTATTATTTTTTGCTAGAGATGGAACTGAAAAAAAAATCTTAAAGTTTTCGGTAATAATTGCTTCATGAGACAAATGAAGAAGAGATTTTAATATACGGAAAATAAAATGAAATAGTATATCAAACAACTGACAACTTAGAATGGTGGCTTTGTAAATGATTTCTTATTTGGAATGTACTAAAGGTGTCATTTATAATACAAGACAGTTTGGTTGATGCAAAATATCACTTCCTTTTTTTTTACTACGTTACTGCTTAGCTAAACTAAAACTTTCCAATAGCCCGGTACTAATAAACACTAGCTAATACTTACAGTGCTTCCACCGTCATTTGGACAAATTTTTGAAAGCGTTGGTCAGATTATTGAAAAAAATTGCTCACTTTCTTGAACTCCAATTGGTCAAATATTTGAACTTTATTTGGTCAATTTTTTGACCAAATCACTGCTAAAAGCCTAATTGGAATTCAAACATTTGGTCAAATGACGGTGGAAGCACTGTACTTGGTGAAAAAGCCTTACTCGTTCCTGTTTTGGCTGTAGTCACTTTAAAAAGAAGACTAGCTATAATTCTTTATATCAATAATTATAACCTATAATCATCCTGACAGAATATTTTCAGAAAACACCCCTTAAATAAAGGCCTCTCTTTCTATTTCACTAATGTGTTTGCGTATAATATAGTAGTTAGGCCATCATAAAATTGGTTTTACCTTTGCAGACTCTTAAAGACTTGTAAAGACCTTCAAGGACCCAATAAGGCAACCCCCTTAATCTTGAAGCCCTTTAAAGACATTAACATGTTTAAAGTGTGATAGTTTTAGCCAATAGGATTTATCCGGCTTGTATTGGGAGAGAAGTTATATATGCCTTTAAATACTTTAATGTCCTAAAAGGCTACAAATGCAACAACCTTACTTTAACGACCTTTAAAGACAAAACCAATTTTACAATGTATAGGTATATGTATGTTGTTGATAAGGATTCAGCTATTTCTGAAAATAGCAATATGTCACCATATAAAGTCAGGACAACCACTTGACATCTCCAGGACAATCGTTGGACATTACTAGGAAAGAGATATTTTTTCCTAGTATTTTAAAAATCACTCATGAGTTTTATGAAAAAAGCAAGTCACAGATACATATTCAGCTTAATGTGTTGAAGAATCCAGATCGTATCAGGTCCAGGCCATCGATTAAGGTCGTTTGTACCCAGTAGCACGATGGATTGGTATCTGGGTCGTAATAGTTGGCGAATAGGTCTCGATGCATTTTTTTGATATCCTAAAACTATGATTAGCTTTCGAAAAGTCAAAGATAAGCTTAAATTTACTACTTACATCGTTTTGCGAAAGACCATCAAGATATTCTTTAAACTCTGGTGAAGGTGCAATCATATCCTTACATCTGTGGCCGCGGATCTCGTCCAATTCAGCTTGGGTAAAGTAATCATTCCAAGTTTCGTCCTCGAGATCAAGTTTGAGTGAGTGGCACGGGCTTTGAAAATATTATTTTAATAAATATGCGTCTATGACTACAATAGTTATACTTACTGCTCCACCACACATTTCTTGGCCAACTCTTCTATTCTTTTTTCAACGATTGTACCTGTGCTGAGTGTCTACATGTTGGATGGGTTGAGGCTTTCGTATAAGTTATTTATATACTGCATGTCATCAGGGGTAAGTACATATGATATTGTTGAGTTTGATGATGCAGTTGTTGTTGATGAAGAGCTCATTCGAGAGCGTGTACTGGATGGGTGTGCGCTGGAGACTGAGGCAGTTGTTTCATTGGAAGCATTGCTGCTTTTATTGAGTAAATCAGACTCAATGACAGTCCAGCTCGGACGTCTCTTCAACTACAAAAAATGAAATAAAAAAAAAAGGTCAATAAGGTAAGTTTGCGGCCACGGTATTAATTCGATTGGACCAAAGGTTCTTGTATCCTTCGAGTGTTTGGATCGGATCAAACTCCTCGACGATGATTTCTTTGAGCTCTTTGATTACTTCGGTGACAGAGAATGCTGTAGTTCCACCAACCCGGGATCGCACTTGTTGTAACGCGTTTAAAATAACTACAGATGTAAGAAAGATAAGCAAATAAGTTTTAAACAAAAGGCAAAGATCAGTAGAAAAAAGATGGACGAGCTTACGTTCTTGGTTTTGTATGGGCATACTTAATAGTGAAAAGTTGACTTTTTTTTGATTTCGTTGAAAATGTGACTTATTCCTCAGTTGTTACGGTGAGTAAATGGTACAAATATAAAGGCATAGTCATAAACCATGAGGAGTTTGTATTGCTGAATATGTATCTGTGACTTGCTTTTTTTCATAAAACTCATGAATGATTTTTAAAATACAATTATTTTAAAACAGGCAACAATACTAAATAAAGTTTGAAGAATGAAGTTCAAGGAAGCTTTCGCACTGAATCCATTTCTTCTTGCGAAGTATAACTGATATTCACAAAACAGAACAAATAGATAGTATCATAGAACTTTCTCATTATACGAAGCTATGTTTTGAAAATTCAGACAACGATGACAATAAGAATACCTTGCTATTGGTTGAATTTAGTGATTGTCTCTATTTACTTCAGTGATATTCTCAAGATGATTTTGTATCACCTAAATCAGCTTTCTTTCTTAAAAAAAGCGGGATTACTAAATCAAACCAGAATTCATTGCATAAAGAGAGCCCCTTTTAACATTATTATTATTATTATTATTATTATTATTAGTAGTAGTAGTAGTGGTAGTAGTAGTAGTAGTAGTAGTAGTAGTAGTAGTAGTAGTAGTAGTATTTAATTGTGTTATTCCAGGTTATGGTATTAAAAGAATATTCAGCGATGACTTATCGTGATGAAAGTAAATGCTTTAAGCTTTAACCAATTAAATTTCTTGTAAAATCAAATGAGCAGTCAGTAATTCCGAATTTATGGGAGTTCTCGTAAGAAATGCGTTACATCTCGGAGTTCCCCCCCTAGCTTTATTTTTCATTTACAGGTTTAGGACTATTGCTTTATACATTGGTTTATTTTATAGTATGCGACAGCAGTATATCTCGTATTTTTTGTGAATATAACTTTTATTTCTTTGTCTGTATTTGCCTCTGCCTGTGCTACTAAACCATGATTTCAGGAAATTCCTTTTTTTTTTTCATCTATCCTCGTGCGTCATATTTTCTGGGATTCATTTCAGAACCAGTGTTTTGAGTCATATGGAAGTTGTTCCGGAATCAATTTATTATAAACTAGGAGTTTTTTTTTTTTATGATTAGATTACACACATTCTTTCTTACACTCCAATTAAATATTATGATTAATATGAAGCCTATCACTTTAGACTCCATAGCGGATCAATTAAAGCCACTCGAACGATTCGCAAAAGAACACAAAGGCATGATAGGCACTGCTGTTGCCTTGACTGTTTTTTGTCGAATTGTTTACAAAGCAGCAGTACACCCTCCTAAAAAATTCAAGGGCCTTCCTTATATTACTACTTGGGATATGTTAAAATCTATCTGGGAAGGGAACTCTTTTCAAGAACACTTTGACAAGTACATCGAACCTCTATTAGATAAGGCAAATGGGATCTACGCTGTAAGTATATCACAAATCAGACTATTTATGTATTTAATACAGGATCAAAAAAAAAAAGGCGTATTTTTTTTTGTGATCTAAACTTTAATTTTATATATAGCAACCCTTATTCCTTGGTTGGCAACTTCGATCTACCAATCCTCAAGTAAATAAACTAATTATGTCAGATATCGGTAACTATAAATCCATGGCTGAAATAAAAAGAAAAAGAAAGAAAAGCATTTAATTTATATTTATCATGTTATCCTTAGTTCTCTTTCCTAAATATGAAGACATCTTTGGATCAAAACCAACCATGGTAAACAAATTTCTAGGTGGCCGTCACATTGGTACACTTGAAGGTGAAGAATGGAAGCGACATAGAAAGGTATATCATCTTTTTCTTCGGTATTTATTATCGATTGTAAACAAAAAAAAAAAAGACTAACATGAAACACACATCTCAGATTGTCAACCCTGCATTTCATCGGGCACTTCCAGTAGAGCTTTTCGCTCGACTTACAGCAAAAACTTTTGAGTTTATGGAAAAGACTGGTGAATCCAGTGTAGATGTTACTGAGGTATGCTCAAGAATGACGCTTGACGCTATTGGTATTGCAGGTTTTGGTAGGTTTTTAAGTTAAAAAAAAAGAAGAAAAAAAAGAGTTAATTAAATGTCTGCCCTTTTTTTTAGGTTTCGATTTCGAGGCGGTTTCTAATCTAAATAGTGAATGGGCCCTAAGATATTCCGCCATTAAGCAAAGTATGACAAGTGTCTTTTATGTACTCTTTAGTGTTTTTGATTGCGAGCTTTTATTCTTGAGTCCTGGCCGTGTTAAAGCTCACAAGGAACTGGATCGGATTTTAGAAAAAATTGATGAAATGATTGACGTAAAACGCGAAGAAATTGAAAAAAATATTCAATTGCCTTCCTATAAAGAAATTCCTGATTCCCAAAAGGATATATTAACACTAATGGTAGAGGCTGAACTTCAAGGTGAAGGAAAATTGACAAATTACGAATTACGTGTAAGTGTATATGCCATCTCATTATCTGAACCGTGTTTATATATCTCATATTTATAATACTTTTTTTTTTTTTAATGGGGATTCTAGAGAAATATCACAGGTTTTTTTATTGCAGGTAAAGTAACCATTAATCAATATTATTGGTCTATTTATATTTACATCTAACACTTACAAAAATTTGTTAGGTCATGATACTACTTCCAGTGCACTTTCAGCCGCCCTTGGTCATTTAGCTCGTAAACCTGAGATCCAACAAAAAGCAAGAGAAGAAGTACTCCAAATTCTGGGTGATGAGCCTGAAGATGTTCATCCATCTCCACAAGACATCAAGAACATGCCTTACTTGGATGCGATTATCAAAGAAACACTAAGAATGAACCCTCCTCTTTCAAATACCCTTGCTCGAAGAGTTTCAGAGGATACAATCATTGATGGTATAGCAGTAAAAGAAGGTACATTCATTGATGTGGATGCTGTCGCAACACACTTGAGTTCTCATAACTGGGAAAACCCAAAGGAATTCACACCTGAAAGATTCCTTGGAACCGAAGATCCTACAAGTACAAAAGAGGGCGTTTCTTGGATTCCCTTTGGCCATGGCTCACATCATTGTATTGGCATGAACTTTAGTATCGCAGAGCAACGAGTATTTTTATCTATGTTTTGTAAGTAAACTCTTGGGGAAGGGAAACTAGGTGGCTTAGAATGTTATTAATTTTTCTTTTTTCAAAAAAATATAGTACGCAAATATGAATGGTCGCTACCAGAAGACACCATCCACAAGAATTACATCGTTGGAGAAAGTATTGGTCTTCTCAAACCGAAAAACCTATATATTAATTTTACCAAAAGATATTAAGATGATTCCCATTTAATACCCTCCTTCCCTCTTTTTTTTGTGCTTTTTCATTTTCATTTATAATAAAAATATAATAAGAAGTTATCAGACTTGCAGCTCCTTCCTTGCCATGCCCTTGGAATAGAGACAGGCGAGATCATCAACTGACAAAAATCACTCAGAGAGTAATGATTGCCACACTTCACTCAAAAGAAGGTCTGCTAAAAATCATCGACTAACTTAGATTATGTATCTCGTTTGGAAAACGTGAAATTGTAACATACTGCATACAGATCCTGTAGAGTACGGTCACTAAAGAAAAAATTATTTTGCCAACTTAGCTCTCCTTTTTATAGTTTTTTTTTCCTTGATTTTTTTGAAGAGCCGACTTGAAAATTTTTTTTATAAAAAAAACGCAGTCCAAGATAGCAGCAGAAAAAGTCTCACACATGTGTTTGAATCTTCCAAGTAGTTCCTAAACTATCTTTAATGGACGTTTATCTAATTAAGCAGTTCAAAGGGAATAATTCATTTTAAACCTTAATAATGACTCCATTAATATACCAAGAGAATTCGAACCAGTTATTAACTGAATAAACTCTATATAAAAATTGGTTTAAGTCTCCTTTATATATGGATGATTGGTAATCTGTAGTAGTTTTTTTTTTCCCTTGAAATACTTGTGAAAATCAACCATGTTCGATATTAATGCATTACATTTTATGTCCAAAATATAATTTGTTTGATATATAGCTATATTTATTTTATAAAAGATGGAACCGCTCGTCAATGGTTTTGCTATTGTGCTCGTATTTATCAGACATGTGCTTCAGATGTAATGTTGACTCCGACTTGTGTACAACGAAATTTTTATTGGCAAAATGAAAATGGACAAGACCAAAGCCGTGTTTTTCAATGGTTCATGATCGTATTTATTGAGTAATAAATTGTATTCATGATAATATTTCGAACAATGGATAGTTGAGTTTGAAGTGATGTGTTAATTTTGATTCTTCATATATATATAATACTTATAATACTTCTAAGACTAACTAATTCACTAATGGCAATATCAACTCTGTTTTTGACTTGTCGAAACATCTAACCACTTATAAAATGTGTAATTGATACTATGGTTTGTAATGAAGTTGTGTCGATATTTTCATTTTCATCCCTCTCATGTTAAGTAACAAGCAACAAAGTTTACTCCCCTCCCCCAATACTTTATCTGTATTTTTGTTTTGTATCAAAATCAGGTTGAAACAAATGGTTTTCGTTAAGGGCGACTCGGCACTTTGCAGTTGCTTCTAGAGTATACTCAACAATAGAAGGCAAAAATCCATTAGAGGGTGGTGACAGCTATTTTTTCTAAAATACTTTAACTTTTTCAAATTTATCTGGTGCAAAGATATATTTTTTTTATTGTATGGATCAAAAATTAAAAACTTATTGAGATGTTCAGATGAGCAGTTTTTTCTTCTTCATCTTCTTTTTTAGAATATAAAACTGGATTTTTATATATGTTATAATATATATTACAATATGTATTCTCGTAATTATATTAAATGCTCTCAGCCTTGATCTCGACGCGTCGAGACAGTTCTCTAAATGGAAACCATTTCCATTTAGAGACGTTACACTCTCTGGCTAAATATTTTACTTTTTCCAAAAATAAAATGAAAAGTTCATTCTTTTTGATTATTTTACTGTCGAGTATCTGCGATACAATACTTTCAACCATTTCATCATAGGTAGCTTCTTCCAACACAGCTATTTTACGCTTTCTAATTATTCTATCGAGAGATACGTTCTCTGCTTCAAAACGAGAACAATAATCATCGCTGTTCATATTTTGACTTTCTTCCTTGTAGTAATTGTCGAATCGATTCTCTTTTACTAACATTATCGAGTCGAATAGTTGACTTCATTTTAAAAAATGTTAGAGCTTTAAGTGAGTCAAAACGTGAAGAGGATAAAAAATAAAATAAAACAAAATCAGTTCAATATTCTTTTATTAAAATAATAAATACAATAGTTAAATTAGTAAAAAAAAATACATTCACGTAGTCAGATTGTTTAAATCGAGAATCATTTTAGTTCAAAACCTCTCTTTGATTTTTTTTGAGCACAAACCAAATTGGACTCCATTTCCTAAAAGGAATTGTCTCGACACGTCGAGACCAAGGTTGAGAGCATTTATTCTTACACTTGTAATAGTTATGGGGAAAAAAAAGACATAAAATAAATCAATGTACTAGCTTATAGTCGGTGTGCTAGATTAACGTCCATATTATTTTATTTTTCTGATCAAAAGAGAAAATAAACTATTTTGAAGCATAAATATCAAAAAGATGCTCAAAGAGGACCCTTAATTTGTAATAATATCAATTTACAGTTGACACTGTCATATGGGATAATTTCTTGTGCCACAAATAGTTATACAGTGCCAAGTTATTCCAGATTTGCCATATGGAATACGGAATATTTTTATATCCATCTCATCATGCCATATGGAATATTTTATATTGCTCATCCTGAGTAAACTTTACTTTTTTTTTTCTTCAGTGTTTTAGTAGAATGGAAGTACCAAGTCACTTGGATATAAGAGATCAAAAGATAAAAGATTCAATGTAGTAATGTTTTATATAATGAGTAAATACTATCTGTTTTTTAATGCACTCCACTTTTCTTTATATATTCCTATCTTAAACCCAAGGTGAACTAAATCATGTTTTTACTAGTGTCATTCCGGATAGAAAAAGTGGGCTAATTATATGCTATTTTTAAAATGGTTCTTTCAAACCCATCACTTCTAAAGGCATAACATTGTCAATCTTGAACAGAAAAAAAAATCGATTAGGAAAGGTGATTAAACTTGCTAATAAAAGAAAAGTTCATACTAATCACTGTATCAGTTTATATATAGTAGACTAATCGATTGATATGATGTTTAA
>VCJD01004764.1:56839-69774 GCA_024140245.1 Backusella tuberculispora | reverse complement strand
TTCTTTAACATTTTACTAAAAAAAAAAAAAAGAACTCTTTTATCTATTTTGTTAATATTTTACCTTATTTTTTATATTATCGTTATTAAAACCATGTCTAAGGAATTTGAGTATATTTTGTTAAGTAGTCAATTTCTTGAACTATTATATCTTGCGTTTTTGTACTTGAATCTTTCAAACTAACAGAGTTGGTTAATCCTATAAAATAATTTAATAAGAAAAAAGATGACAAATAGTCGGAATGCAACAGTCGAAAGAAATATCAGTTGCTTGATATCGATGCGTTTTTGGACAACGATGCCTTTGATTTTACTGATGGAAGCATGACCGATTTAGTTTCTTTCTTTTCATTGTTCTCATTAAAGAAACGAAATATAAGAAGTTAGGAATTACTGCTATTGATGGTATTGTAATGATTATCTCATAAGTACTTTCCAAATAACGTTTACTCTTTCTAGATTATCTCAAGCCTGAAGTGGTGATGTATCGAACGATTTATTATTCGTCATATCTATATATTACTTATTATAATATGACCCTCTTGTCTTTGGTTTTTTTCAATTGGTTAACTGATCAACTTCACTAATCAACAGATATATTATAGAATAATTGCGAGTATATTCCGTTGTTATATCAGAGGATGCGCTTATTATGTTATTATCTTTGAACAAAAAAAATCTTTTATAAAGGATCATAAGAATGGCTTTACTCTACAAAGAACACATTGTTTATTGAAAATTCACAATCAAGGTGCAGGATAGTTAATTTTTATGGTCACTAGCAACCATGACTGGTTTAAGAGACCTGAAGATATTAAAGCAGTTTTGATTTATAGGATGTCTTAAAACAATTACACTAACGTTTATGTTTATTCATTATCTCATCAAACCTTTGCGCAGTGCCTTTTTTTATCTAATTATATGCGCGTATATTAGTGTTTAAATGAATAAAAATATAATTATAGTAGATAATAATTGTTGGTATATAAAAGAACATAAGTATGTTATAGAACAAAGGCTTCAATGTCATTCTGTTCATCTTCGAAATAACTCATAAAGGATCGATTATCCTTACCAATGAATTTATAATATTTATGATAGCTAGGATGTATTTCAGCTAATCTTAATCGTGAGAGAGACTTTGAAGTGGCCCTGGAAAATTCGGCAATTACTATTCTATTCTGCTAACGCGTTTTGAGGAAATAAAGTCGCCAGTACAATTTATACTACTCAATACTTAATCAAAATTACTAAAGAAACAAAACAAAACAAAAGTATTGCTGATCCCATATAAATTTTCCGTGGAAATAGCTGATAGCTTATATTTAGTATACATATCATCAATACTATTCGTTTATATATACATGGGTAAAAGTCAATCAAATTGACGAATATAGTAATGTTATAAACTGTTCGAGTCTTATAAATGCCAGAGTATAAGAACAATTGCCCTTAATATTCTAGACTCTTGTTATCTAGAATATTTCTAGTGTTTATAGCTAATGGCGTGTCTAATTTCTTGTAAGAATTCTAGTGTATGCAGCACTATTCATATTTTGTGAACTGATCTGACTAAAAAGTTGATTAGCTGTAGATATTGAAAACAATCAAATTGTTTATCGTTTTTGTATCTGTTTATAGCATAATGTCCTTTTTTAGATTAAGATAAATGTATTGACATATTTAAACTATTGTCAACCAATTAAATGTTCATATATTTTATGAGTGGCGTCAGGAGTGATACTCTTTATCGTATCACACAACGTAACGCTGGTATATATAACTTTTTTTCTTTTTTTAGTTGCATGATAAACAAAACATCTTGATTCTTTTAGCTGTAAAGTTATTTTGTCATACAAAAAAGGATTGCTTTTGTAAATGTTAAAAAAGTTAGGTGAGTTTTCTAATATTTCATTTTATATGAAACAGTGATTAATTTAAACCATAATAAAAAATAACTATACTATTTTAGTCGGGCTATTGTTTGGTCAATTGAAGACGACAAAAAAAAGGGGGGAGGTGGAAGGAAATAGAAGTGACAGACTCATTTATGTTGATCCGACACTCAATCTCTTCATTTTTCGCCTTTTTAAGCTATAAAAGCAAATAATTAGTTTGATACTCAGTGATAGCTTAAAATCAGCATGAATGGAGTAAACCTTGATTAGTTGTGAGTTAAAAATTGTTTATATAATAATAAAAATAATAATGATAAGGAAAAAAAACAGTTTAATAGTCTTCAAAGGATACGTCACAAAGTTCAACACAGTTTAGGATTTAACTATTTTTATAGACTAGAGTGTCTTTCTAGTCAACAGCACGTTCAATATGGAGAGTACCAAGTTTTCTATGCATACACACGTTTTCATCTGTTTTTTTCTTCTTTCTGTGTATAATAAAAAATGTATTAATATATGACTATAAGTTAACTTACAACATGTATTTTTTTCTTTTATTTATTTATGTTCACTTTACTTTCCTGTTATCCGCTTGTAGTACAGACGATAGGTACCATATTTAGTGACACATTATTAAGATATGCCTTTTTTTTTTTTTTTACATGTCACATAAACTTGTCATATATTTGCCATATTCTGTATATTTAATAGATTGAAACAATAAAAAGAAAAAAAGATAGAAGAGCATTTATTGTTTTCATATATGATCGATTTAGGAAAAAAAGTTTTTTTTTTTATGGCAACGTGTATTAAAATGGACAATAAATAAAAACAAACAATCTAAAATGTGGAGTTGACTTTGTTTCATAAACCATTTATTATTTGTCTTTTGAAGGCATTTTACCATCATTGGTTTTCTGGGTTTATAAAACTTCGGATCCAAAATAGACAATCCAAAATAATAATAGTATATAACACGTTACTAGCACCTCTTTATTACTATTTCTGTTTCTTTCTTTTCTTTCCTTTTATTTTCTTTTCTCGATATATCCTCTTTTATTTATTTAAAAATATAAACTGTAATAAAGAAAGCAAGAAATAGAAACTTGATCTGATAATGTCGAATTCCCATAATGTTGAACCAAAACCAGTAGAAACAAATGAAGTGGCATCTTCACCTGTTCAAAATAACAGTAGTATAGAAAATGCTAACAAGGGTAAAGATAAATTACTGTTTTCTAGTATCACATACTCAAAATAATCGTCCTCTTATCAGATCAAGAAAAGGATGAAGAGTTAGGAACAAAAGGAAAGACAAAAAAAAAGAGGATGGAGAATAGAAACAGATGTTTACGTTGTATCTGCTGTGCATGCTGTCTCCCAGTGTGGGCAACAGCTATACTATGGTTTATTATCATCGCTATTATTATTGTAGTGATTGTTATTGGTACAATTGCTGCAACATTTGTTTTACCAACTGTGGGCATGAATGGCGTCGTACCTACCAATGGATCACAATTTTCTTTCTCAGGCTACGAATTTAAAATCAACTTTGGATTACTCATTTCTGTCAATAATCCTAATATACTCAGCATTGGACTATCCGATGTTGCTGCAACCGTAAGTATATGTATATATCTAGATTCAGTATTGTACAACTTTTAATTAAATCAATCTAATGCAGGCGTACTATCCCCGTCTTGGTGGTGGTCGCACCGAAGTTGGTGGAGGGTATCTTGCGTACCAGGACGTACCAAAGTATAGCAATTTTAACTTTACGTTTCCATTTGCTATTGAGTACGATCCAAATCAGGATTATGATCAAACGGTGTTGAATGACATTGCTGAGAAGTGTGGTCTAACGGGTTCTGAAAAGCAGCCGATCACTCTTTATTATGATATTAATCTAACTGCAAAAGTTTTGTTTATCAAGATACATCCAACCATTTCATCTTCAGCAACTTTTGATTGCCCTTTGAATGTAAGTTAATACATATGCATATACATATTTGGCTATAAAAATTAAGTATTCACTGTTCTTATACCATTTTCCTTTCTCTTTTCTTTAGGATGGCGGATTTTCTGGTTTCGGAAATTGATGAATTATCAAATGCTGTAAATAACACACAACTCCTTTTTCTTTTACTTTTTATTTTTTACCTTTATTTTTTTTTACCTATACCATTTTCTTTATAGATTGTAATATTTAAATTAAAATAAAAAAAATCGACTTTTAAGTCTTGTACTATTATTTTTTTTAGATCGACACGATTCTATTTTTAGAAAGCAAAAAAAAACCCCACAACAATAATTACACACATGATGCAAGAAGTTATAGGTGTCTTTTCTGTAATTACCAAATGACGTTATCGCGCACTAAAACAAATCTGCTTTTATGGGAATGTAATAATAAGTTGGTAATCATCAATAATAGATAATATAAACAAATAATGATTGAGTTCCCAAGTAGTTTATAATATAGAGAAAGAAAGATAGTTTTATTGAATTACGAGCGGTACTCTGGTTCAAAGAGCTAGCCCCCGTTTATCTACATCACCACACCTCATCACTCGTCCACCTAATCCAGCCCAATCCAACTAACATACTCATAAAATAAAGAAACAGAGTTAATATTAGATCAAATTAATCATGCGAATTATATAAAAACTATTTTGAATGAATATACTAGCAGATAGATACTATAGCATATCAATAGGATAGAGAACTAGTAATCTCCCAAATTCAACGTCACTTAAATATAAACACAGCGCCTTTTATTTTATATATATGCGTACATAATAAAATGTAATACAATATTAAAGAGTTACAGACCTGATAAAACCAATATATACAGGAGGCTAAAAGAACATGAAAGCGTGTTGGTTTTTTTTTTACTAATTCTAATATTCATAATACAGGTTTTATTATGTACATTATTTTTTTCTAGTGATATCTAAAATATACAAAAGTGCAATTAATTAAGCTTTCTTAAAAGGATTCCAACCTGCTCTGCAGACACGTAAGAACCAGCAAAAAATGCCACCGACAGCCATCAAGACACCACAATAGACAGCAGCATAGGTATAATTGGGTGGAGTCGACTTATTGATGATTGCGGATGTAATTGGGGAGCCAAAAATGTAACCAAAAGCACTTGTAAAATAGAGCATACCATTGGCAGCAGAGATGTTGTCATAGCCAGCAACTTCAGGTAAAGATGCACCAGTCAATGTTAAATAACCTCCTCCAAAGAAACCATAAAGAACAGCATAAACCCACACAGAAGCGGCATTCTTGGCAGTAGTCCAAATAGCTAAAGTGAAAATACCAGATAAAAATGTACAGATGAATAAACCGTTAATGCGTCCAGTAGCATCACTAATCCATCCAATAGAAAGCATAGAAATAGCATTTACAGCGGACATAATAGCACCTAAATTTGCTCCAATCCAAGGATCCAAACCAATTGATGTAGCATAAGCTAAAACAGAAAAATTAGATTAATTTGCAGAACTATATTAATATAATACAAAACTTACAGGCCAAGTAGAATGCTGGTGTCTATTAGATGTTATTATCATCATTATTTTGGTAAAAATAAAATAATTATAACCATTAGTATATAAAATACCGATACATAGTAAATTTAACTTACAAGATAACCAAAAGTAGTGATTGTATTTATAGCAAGCATGATCTGGAACTGTCTTGTTTTGATTAGTTGCTTTTGTTTTTTAAACATAACACTAAAACCTTCTTCCTTATGTTTTTCTATATTCTTAGGAGGTTTTACTAGGATGGTAGAGATCAACAAGAATCCTAAACAAACAAAACCAGCGATACGTAAGGACCAACGGTAGCCTAATGAGTTGATTGCTGCTTGACAAATATTAGAAAATATAAGACCACCGATACCAGAACCGCACATAGAGAGTCCGACTGCTAAGCCTCTACGTGTAGTAAACCATTCCTGTGGTGCCTGCATACAAGGAAAGAAGATAAACGAAGCCCCAAGACCAAATAAAACACCCTGCGTCAAATAAAGATGCCAAATCTTTTACATATTTATGTGTTAGCTGACAGTTTTTATTTTACCTTCAATTTCTAAATTTACCTCATAACTGATACTAGCCAACATCATAGCCAATGGACATAAAATAGTACCGATAGCGAGCATCTTAGTAAAACCAAGTTTACAAGTTACCCATTCGTTAATAGGGCCAATGATGAAAAACAAGGCGACACATATAGAACCAATCCAAGATAATGAATTCATCTGACCAGGGAAGACAAACTCATTATAGTAGTTTAAAAATACACCCCAGGTATAATTGATACCCCATCTATCAAAATAATTAAAATCATTCCATTTTTTACTTTGATTCACTTTTTTAAGAGATAAAGTAAACTTACATTCCCACATTTCCCTGTTAATCACGATAATAGTTAATATATGTATATTTTAATAACACCATTTTCAATGAATACATACGCAGAAGCCACCAAAGACTACTATCCATGCTTGAAGACCACCATTTGGTGGATCTTCAGTTTTCGTTAAAGGGTCATATAAAGAAGAGCCTTTTTCCTCTTCATCACCCAATATGGTTACTGAGTAGGCCTTGTCTTCAGGATTATCCGCCATTAAATTATTTGATGATTCCATTGTTGAAATTGGAATTACTAAAGTTAAACTAACAATTATTTTTGTTTTGTTTTTGTTGAAAAATTGTTAAAGAGTCGATATAAAACTAAAACTAAAAAAAATTACTACTTTTTATATATGATCCGTTTGATTAAAAAAAAAAATAAGGTGGAACATTTAGACTTTCTTTATAAAAAAAATACTTATAAAGGAAAATGTTCGGAGTTGACATGAATCAAAAGGAAAGTTCTTTCCACACACTTAGCAATAAAAAGCTACGTTGACCAGCCTATCTTATATAAAAAAACTTTTCTCTTTCGTTTCAACTTTTAAATGAACCATTTATTATTTATAAAAATCAAACGATTTCTTTTAAAAAAAGCTTAATCGAAAAATTTTCTTTTTCTTTTTCTTTTTTTTTTACGCATGTAGCTAATTTGCTGTATTGGATTGCCGCAATTAATAACGACGATAAAAAGGCTAAACTATACAGTGAGGGGCAGAGCGTGATGATCTAGATTGAAAAGTGATCTCTTTCCTCAGAAGGATAAATATTTATTCAAAGAAAAGTTTCTACAATTTCTTACTTCTCTTTGAGCGGCTTTGATTATATTTAACGATCTTTAATAATTACAATATGGATCAAAATTATATACAAGAATGACTAGAATTCTAGATATTCCTTTTTATAAATATATTAATATATTGATTGAATAGTATAGAGATTTGGTTTATTATGTTTTTAGTTTTAAAACTATTTATCAAGTCAAAGTCAAAGAGAGAGAAAGATAAAGAGAAAGTTCCGCCATAGTTTCACTTTAAGCATTTTTACTTGTGTAAACTTAAAACATTTTTCATATACTACACTGCTATTTTGAATAAACCGGAATTGATGTAACCTTGAGATTGTTCCATAATTTCAGATATAAATTACAACCTCGAATGTTGCTTATTGACTTGTTTTAAATATATAAATTTCAGAAATATTATATAACTTCCTTTATGACCCATAGGTATTCTCGAATATTAGCTTCTTTTATATAGGATTTATTAAAAACTATCAGATTTCAAACATCAGATTCAGCATTTTAATACATTCGATAATGAGTGCATATCAATTTGAGAGCTTATATCCCAAATCAACCTGCGCGCAACAAAATCTATGCTCCTGTCTACTTGTATCTTTAACTTTTATGAAAGCGTTTCTCATAGACATTATATTTGTAAAGTGTATTTTAGCTATTTTTAATTCTATTTTTTAAACTTTAGTTTTTCGGGCTACTTAAGTTGTCTAAATAGAATGTCAAATAGGTCAAATATTTAGATTAATTAATTTAAGAATTTTCCGTCATTCTTTTTTTTCTTCTCTTTCTTCTTTTACTCGATTCCATTACGCTTACTTTAGAACTTTTAGTACTAACAATGAGCTGGAAGATACTCATACTTCTTGTTATTTCAAACGAAATTGCGCGCCCGGAAGTTACCCATTCGACAGTGCCGGAATAGAAATTACTATATCGATATAAACGACTAACTTCATTGAATGATACGGATATCCTAATATAAAAGCTATGATATCTTCATCTTCATCTTTATCCTTATCTCACCATTATTTAAACTATTGGCTCCATTATTACTGATACTTTGGGCTCCACCTTTATTCATTTAATCGGGACAAGTATCATCTATATCAGAAGTTTTTTTTTTTTGAAGTATCGTTCTTTTATTTAGAGTATACATATGCCCTTTTATATTCATCTCGTGTTGTGCACTTGTCCTTTACCTGTATATAATTTTTTTTCTTGGTTTTTTTATGAGCACCAGTAGATGTTTCATAACACAAATGCACACGGAGCGACCACATATAAAGGTAAATACTGAAAATATGACTCCTCTAGTTTTTCTCTACCCTTTTTATCTGATTTTCTAAAATAAACATGTGAACTATATTATAAACCTTTTCATCAATGTCTTTAACAAGGATGTCTTTCATTAGTTTATCGAAAAAGCTTCTCAATAAACTTATTATTTCTTCCTTCACCATTTTGATAACAAGGAACTTATGCCTCACCAGAATCAGACGGGCGGGGCTGCTGACAAAAAAATAGTATACTGGAGATACCTTTTTTTCTTTTTTTTCAGCTGTTTGAACTTTTTGGCTAGTACGATAATAGTTGTCTCCGTGACAGTGACAGTTATCTATCACTCCGATAAAGTGAAACAAGCTACTAACATTTAAAAATTAAAAATTTTGTGGCATTTTTCTTGAGCTGAAAGAGTCTTTTAACTCTTAATAACAAATTAATCGCTTTATAAAATACTTTTCATTTAAGAAATCTTACTCCCATTTTTATCCTGTCATAATATCAGTACGAGAAAAAGTGATAAACGTGATAAACTGAGTAAGTTGTGACCTTGAATTACATTCAAATAAATGGGAAAAAATTGATAGGAAAACAGAAACACCCATGGAATATTTTTGGTCTGGCCAGTAGGGCTGCTAGTTCCTATCAAGAAAAAAAAAAAGACACACATTTGCCATTTATTCTAACTACTGTCTTTGAAATTAAATTGGGACAGCATATATTTTTTTTGGAACAAAAATTGAAAGTGGGGCAAAAAATTGAGAATGGAACACCCAATCTTGATGCGCGCATAATCTCAGCATTTACAAAGATTAGCAGACAAGACTGCCGAAATTGAATTAAACATTCTTTGACTTTTTGGAAGCCTTGCTTGAATAAGATGAACGTATTATAACAATTAAAAAACAGCTGTAAATAATTTAAATACACTTGATAGATTTTAGTTGCTGTAATAATAAAATAAAATTCTTTAAAAATCCAACCTCGATTATTCTATTTTATATGTTTGTCTTAGTTTCAGATAAGTGTCCTATTTTCAATTTTTTGTCCCAAAAAAAAATACGCTGTCCCCATTTTCATTCCATTTGTCCCAATTTAATTTCAAAGATAGTACAATAATATGATACATCCTATAATGACTCAAATGACCCTGAGTCTCAGCTTTGGATATTTTAGCAGCTATCTGCATAATATGTTATCACTAACAAAGAAAGGATAGTCAAACTTCAATTTTTTTTTTGAATTGGCGTGACAAATGAGACGAGATCATTGCAGCAAGTATTTATTCTCGGTTCATGTACTTGTTGGTAGGTGTTTACCTTTATTGAACACTTGAAACCCTTTATTTTAAATATAAAGATAATTAGTTAGTCTATATTTCTTCTTGTTTTTACAACCAATTTTAAATAATTTAGTCCCTTTTCTTCAATTGACTGGAAATGCGAGCATGAATTTTTCCTTTCGCCTAACCAATGGGATGATTTCATTTTTATGATTTCAGTTGCTTTCTTGTACTCTCGATCTATTCTAAAAGCGTTTACATACACAAACTCTATAGTTATAAAAAAAACTTCTTGTTACCCATGGTATTTTATTATGTATCATTTCGAGAGACTTGTTTTGATCTTTTACATTCTGTAATATAATTATTAAATGTCTATTATGTATAATATTAGTAACATTCATCATCATAGCATTCGCAGCCGAGTATTTATTGAGTATATAGTGTTACTTTATTGGTTTGTAGGTATTAAAAATACACCCTTGTCCGAGTAGTGAGTACCAGACTATAAAGTAGTCAACTAATGTTGTATAAAATAGCTTATAGTATAGGTAAAATATTCAAATGAATTAGATGGTTGTGTGGTACAATGTTTATGTATATATAAGTATTTATACTCAGGTCAATGTATAATTGTACTGTAATGAATATGTCAAATACAACAGTGGTGAGTCTAGTATTCCCCATCAGGTTGTAACGAGAGCGACATCAGAAGTTCCTTAAGACAATACATACTATACTACGACGAATCGACACATTTAAAGCAAAACATGATAAATCATTTTGATGTACTCTATCACTGATATCTACATTTCCTTGTAGAAAATTTTCATCGACCAATTACTTTGAAGATGGGAATGACATGGAAGTAAACGAATTTAACACCACAAGGAAGAATTCAAAATAAATCATACCATTGCTACTCTTAGACATGCATTTCGAGATACTAAAAATGGTTTGACATTAAGATCGTAAGGATGTTTGAAATAATATTTCTTCTTATCTAATCAATTGGTCTATTAATACTCTTAAATTCTTTCGTGACGTTCTATCATAAGCGTACAAAAATACAGACAAAGATTTGTTTTTCATCCCGGAAGCGGCTTGAGAGCTCGCCGTGGTCTTCTGGGTGGAACCCGACCAAAACAAAGTCGTTAAATCAAGTAGCTTTTAAATGCGATTCAACCACTATCAATCATTAAATTGTGTCGAATTTCTAGTTGTTTATCGGCGGCCTTGTTTAGTGGTTGGACCGCCAGCGGCAATCTCGTAACCAAATCAGCGCCGGTTGGGGCAATATCCAACATAGGGCATTTTGGACGTGGGTCGTCCAGAAGTCCTAATTACCCAGGTCAGGCACAAAGATTTGTTTTCCATCATTAGAGTAGATTTTACCGCGTATTGGAGAGATATTGAAATCGTTGTTATTGAAATCAAGCCATTGAATGCATATGATAGATTAACGGAACTTGATGAAGCCATATTGAGAGAACTGTCGAATAAATTGCTGCATAAAAGAATGGTAACAGCAAAGAGTTTGAAGGAGCTTTCTACTTTTAGCATGTGTGTAAATGGTATGTAATATAAATAATGACAAGCTACACTTTCTATTTTAATTAACATATGTATATATATTCTACAAGGTACAATTATATACATGCATGAAATGAAGCATGTTGATGGAAAGTATACCTATACCTACACCCTAGAAAAATAACTGGCAATAACCAAAATTTGACACAGTCAGGTTACTATCCAAAGCCAGAAAACTGTACTGGGGGGTTTTTTTTTTCTAGAGTACAAGCTCAACACTGCCACCTTGTCTACTACTCTAAACACCACATTTGCTAATATGCAGTTATCTTTGGAATCAATCATTGATTTTAAGGTAAAATAAACCTTTTAGTTAATCTAATAAATAAAGATTTAGTTCTCAACTGTTATTTTTTAGAACTTGATTATTAATACATTACCAACAGAAGCAGACAGGAACAAACCATATTTACATAGTTTAACAGAACAAATGAAGTCAACTACCCTTTATCTTTTGTAAACTATATAAGTTAGTACCACTCTTCTCATATATATAAATATATAACTGTTCTTTTTTTATGAGAATATAATAAATTGTTTATTAAAATATGTCCATAAAATCAAGGAAAGCCTTCAAAAAATATTTTTGGGCTATTGTTATAGAATTGGAAAGGAAAAGGAAAATAAAATACTTAAAAAAAGTTAATTGTGTAAGCTATAAATCAAGAAGAACATTATATCAATGGTAGGAGATGTGGAAATAGTTTTAAATAGACAAAAACAAACACGATCACCATATATTTACCTTTATTGGATACTTGAAACTCATTATTGTAGATACGAAGATAATTGGTTAGTGCATATTTCTTTTTGTTATAAGATTCAGGTAAAGTTTCACGCTAATGTCGCATCAAAGATACCATAAAGCGCATTCGTTTTAAAATCTTTTTATTGCTGTCCAAAAGAGCTAGCTGATCAATCAATAGAATGTATTTCATTTTTTGTCCATTGATTAATAAATTAAAATAATTGTAGTATTTCTAGTCAATACTCCCTTTTTGCGTGCCAGGTGTTCCTTTGGTTGGATAGGATACCTTTTCATCGTGTTTTATCTTGTTTAATGGCGGTTATATAATCCAGTCGATTGAGGAGATAACTTCTTGACGACTTTAAGTAAACTATCATCTATTGCTCTTAGTATAACCTCTCTATTTTTTTTGCAATTTTTAAAAAAAGGTGAAGGTAGAATCCAAAGTCTCGTCTTCTTTTACAGTGACTTTATATTCAACACCAGTGAAGTCACTATCGACTTGTAAAATTTATTTGAGATTTTCTGAAGTCATTAAAAATTTGTTGTGATTTCTCATAGTGTATATGCACCACTATTTATCAAATCGACTTTAGATTCGATATAAGGACCCGGTATTTATATTTAAGAAAAGCTGTCATGACACTTATGAACAGTTCCAAAGTTTTTTAGCTTACAAATATTAATGTACTATTGATCATAAGTACGGTCTAGTGATAAACACGTTATATATCATATGTCTTCACTTCGGTCCGTAAAACCTGCGCAATGTTGAAATAAATGTTAAGCCAAACTTTAATCTACCCTAAAATAAGAAGAGATGAATGTCACCGTACTATAAAATAGTTTTTAACGCGATAGATATCCTTTTCAAAACAACTCATTTGAGGATATTATTATTATTG
>VCJD01004763.1:5134-18996 GCA_024140245.1 Backusella tuberculispora | reverse complement strand
TAAAAAAAAAAAAAAAAAAAGAGACAAAGTGAGTTAAAATATATATTATCTCCTTCAAATATTAAAACAAAAGGTGTGAGAGATGATAAATCTTCAGGTTCCACATCTATTCTATTGGCATCAGCGTTATCAAAAATGTCAGCGAGTATAGCAACGTATCCACATGAGGTGATTAGAACACGTTTACAAAACCAAACAAAGGAACCATATAAGTACAGAGGTATTCTTCATACAGTACAATTGATCACAGTCGAAGAAGGCTTAAGTGGATTTTATAAAGGTTTATCTACGAACCTAATTCGAACAGTTCCTGCTTCTGCAATGACCATTCTTACTTATGAACTGATTGTCAAGAATTTAAATTAGTGGGATATAGAAAAAAACTACAGTCACCGTCATTATTATTACTACTATTTATCATTGTTCATGTATTCATTTCATTCAGTTTTTAATTTAATTTATCAAAAAGTGCATGCAGCTTAAAAAAAAAAGGGTTTATTTAGTCAATTGTATTTATTTATTTATTAAGTTTATTTATTTATTTATTTATAATAATAAAATGCTTATACTATAATGCTGTAATTTCACGTTGTATATTATAAACGATAATTATATAGAGTAACTAGTGTATATATAAAGCGGACATTATGAAAAATGGGTAAAATAAGGTTGACAAAAGTCAGACATTGGGAGGCATGCAAAATATTTATACCAGTTGCAATACTATGTCAATATAATGAAGTTAGTTTTTTAAAAGTAATAATACTAGGCTCTTATGCTATTATTGATTAACTTACATTTGTATCAGGTGCAAAAAATAAACGTAAAAAGATCCACAACAAAACGGCTATAAATAAAAGACCCATTATACCTATTAGCCATGCTTGAAATTGACTTTTCATTGGTGAAGTATTTTGAGACAATGGTACAAGACAGATAGCTATGGCCATTCCTCCTAGTAAACTGCCTATAGAGAAAAGTTATCATATCTTATTAAACATAAAATAAATATATTTGTTAATATTCAATGATTTGTTCATATAGCGTAGGTTTACCCTGGTAACAATCCAACTAAGAGACTGATTGCTATATGAATATTTTGTTAATACAATTTGTCAAACTGTTAAAGAAAAGAAAACGAGAAACACTTACCAAAGCATAGTATTAATTTAAGTACAATTTCAATAGGCATTTTAATATCACGCCAATTCAATGCAGTGTCTACCAGTAGATATCCTACAATACCTACTAAGCATACTGAACACCCTGATATAACTTCATCGCATTATGTCAGAATAAGACTTGTAAATATTAAACATTGATCTCTATATATATATCTCACCATTTCCTTGTGGAGAAAAGAGAGCTCCAAAAATATATCCAAAAATACCAGATACCAACCAAACAATACCATAACGAAAAGGATTGATAATCCTTTCAACAATCATTCCAACCTTGAAATGCATACCTAAATTAATAACAAACTGTATAAACCCAGAGTGCATAAAAACACTGCTGATAAATCGATAACCTTGGTTTGGCTCTGTGCTCTTTTTAAAAGGAATGCCGCCGCACAACTCTTTAAGGAAACAGCCTGAGAGTGGACAGATAACCTTGAATGGAGATTGGTGAAAAAATGAACGTTGATCGTTAAATAAAGGGGCAGTAGCGTGGTTAGATTCTAGTAAACAGTATATTTGTTAGTTTTATTTTATTTTCTTTTTCTTTTTTTCCTTTTTTAATTACGGCTATTATTAGTCGGACATGTATAAACGTTCTGTGTTGTAGGGTATTCTAACGTACGTTTCATGCATGGGGTATATCTGGCACCCATATGGATCATTGTATATATCAATTAAAGATATATATTATTGCTCTATTTACATAATCACAGAAGAAAAAAAAAACATCCCAACCAACTTACCTCTGGAGATGGGCCCACCATAACATTAAATGGGGATATTTGAATAGCTTTTCCTAAGAAAGAATACGAATTAGTAATTATAATAAAAGTATATAAAAATTATAGATGAATAATGTACCAGTGTATCGTGAATTATTAACAAGTTCCGCAATAAAATATGCAGTCATAATCAATGTTGTAATAAAAGTAAAGATAGGCTTCCAAGATTTTTTACTCGAATAGGGATCACGTTTTTCCAGATTATGTAGATCGTTACCAATAATGCTTTTATCGTAAAAATTATTTACAGGAGCAATGCACTTTTTTAATGGAAAGAACCATGGACTAGAGATCAATTTATTATAGACAGTGCTACTAGTAGGCGCCGATTTTCTTGACGAAGTATAGACGGGTTCACGATAAATATAGGGTACTGTTCTTCTAAAGGAAGTGGTATAATTCAAGTAATCATTGATGATACAGTTCTCTATATCAATTAATACAGTGGGTTCTTTCTCGGCGGAGCTTCTCTCTAACTGATCCTTGTACTTCTTGACATCAGAAATATCCATCATAGACTCACTAGAAGGAAGACTAAGGAGAGGTAATGGATTATCATACAGCTGATAACGTACTACATCATCCACAGAACTCTCTATAGGGTGGTTATAGCCTTCATTATAGAATGATGAGCCATACATAATTGTATCTAGAGATATAGAGTCAAACTTTTTATGATGAAACGACTGGTGTAGTACCATATCCTTTTTACTACGACTGAGCCCCGAGGTTGTAGTAGTGGCGCTCTTTTTTAAGGATGTGGAATAGCTCTTTTGGTCGCATATGAGATTCAGTGGCGGATCATCCGGCTTAGAACAGTCTTCTTGTTCTAGTGTAGATTCTAATTCTTCTACTCTCCTTTTTAAGATATCAAAATAGAACCCAGTGTAAGTTTCGATTTCGGTCGGAACAACCTGTTTAAACGTAGTCTTCCGGGCTACTTGTAGTTCTCCAAGTGTAGATTCAGTGTTAAACGCATTGAATGACATACCAGAACCACGATTCAACTCTTCAGAAGAATTCTCTTTATTAACACTATTTAATTCACCTATAGTTGAATCCTTTTTGTTCACTTCAACTGGAGATAGCTCTACATGATAACCATTAGAATTACGACATAATTGAATCTTTGGATCGATCGAGCTTTCATCTGGAGGTCTATTTTTTTTGTACAACTCTAAAGAATGAATCATCCTGACTAGAAGTGCTACTTATTGGAATTTAATAATGATTATTGTATTAAAAGAGAAGAGAAAAAAAAAGAGAAAAAAATATCAAGAAACAGAAAAAAAGAAAGCTTCAATTACAATATATAAACATATATTATTTCTAATGCATCATAACTTTAAGAGGAGAGTTAAAAAAAAAAGAAAGAACTGAATTTTGTTACTGTTTTTGGTTAAAATTTTCCTTTTATTTCAAACTGTTTACATGGTAATTTAATATCAGAGGATATTTTTTTTTACAGAAAAAAAAAGCTTCGTTGATTCTACTTTTGATCAAGGAACACATCTTCCCCAAGCCATACCTCGACATAACAAACTTCGACTTGGATTCCAAACCCCGACAGTGTCTCTATCCAAAGTTTTTGGGTATCTGATAATCTATCTCCAGGTCCTTTTACTTTTTTAATAAGAAGAAATAAATATTTTATCTATTACAATATAAATGTATATATATGTTTACGTAGGAATCCTACCTTCAGAAAAAAGACATTTCTTTTCTTTATAATTCCAGCAACTAGCATGGTATTATATAGTTAATTCATACTTTCTACGTTTAATTATATATTCTATTGTAAAAACACAAAAAAAATACCAAAGATCGGGCATTCCACTGCTACGTTGACCAAACTCTTCAAATAATAGTTTACATAAAGAGGACAATGAATCAGGTCCTATGCACTTGATAAGACATTTATTGAATTAGCAATATTAACTTTTCTTCTACAATTTAATAAGAGATAAAAAATAAAAAACAAAAAAAGTCACCTCTGCAATTTCCAAGATATCTTCCAATTCATACTTCCAATTGATTCCAATACACATTGTATTCTTTGGACTCTCTCGATCATAAACTTCCTTTAAAATATTTAGATAAGTACCTCCTGCTATATCCATCACTATTTTATTGATAAGTTCTAGACGAGCTTATGTAAAAAAAAAAAAATATCCATCAATGCTCTGTGATATATATATTAAGTGTTATCACTATACCTTCATAGAATTCACCAGAGTTTAGATCCAATGGTGCATGTTGATATGGGGTCTCAAATACTCCTGGTATTGGCGCAAATATAGCATCCCATAATAAAAGTGTACACTTTTTTTTTCCAAAAAAAATAAATAAATAACATAAGATGATTAGCTAAGTGTTTCATGAGTATTTCTCGTTTAATCACTTTACAATCATTGTTATCACACCATTCTCTGCATGAAATCTAATAAAAATATAATATATAAATTTGCATAATAATGATGATAACAATAATAATATAGAAACTACTTACCCTTTATATCCTTGTTTTTCGTAATATTCTAATGCTATTTCTTCAACAGAACACTCTGCACCTGATTTGCTTCTCCATATAGACTTTTTACCGATTTCTTCTTTGCTTAGACGCTCTCCTTTTTATTGGACAATAATTAAAATAATGGCTGATAAGTAATATTTCATATATATTCGAATAATATAACCTTACCATGAATAGTAATTTTATTAGGTGTTTTTAATGTGAGATATGAAAAATCAAGTTGTTCTCTTTTTGGGATACAAAGTTTACGTTCCAGACGATTAATTTTTTTATAGATATTATGGAGATGAACTATATATTATACACATTTATAGTAAGTTGTTCATTCATATATATACATACACACATATACAAAACTAAGCCAATTTTTTTTCTTACTTTGGTGTACTCGTGGGTCATGAATTGCGTCTATACAAGTTTGAAGTGCCTCTTTTAACTTTAAACGATCGGTTTTAAGATTCTTGTCACATAAGTATGTCATTTGGATTAGTGATAATCTCTCGTACCAAGCACCTCGTCTACTTAATTGATAAACCCGTTGTTTCAGTAACTTTTGAAGCACAATCGACTCTAGTTTATATTCATGCATTTTTGATAGTATCTCCAATCCATGATGTAATAATCGAGTATAAATCCATCCTGCTTCAAATCGACGAAGATAATAAACTGAAACCGTTTCTTGTGAGCTTTCAACAAATAATTCCCATAAACCAATCTTTTCTTCACATAAAGCCCAACAATCAGAATAAATTGCCTTTATCAATTCCTCACTATGCTTATTTTTATTCGACATTCGAATAATATTCAGTGATTCCTCAAATTTCTTTTCAGTCAACAAAGCCTCTTCGTACTGTAAATATTCCCAACGTGAGTTCCATAGAGTATATGTTCTACTGATAACATACTGTGGATATGTTCGCTTATCCATTTTGACAAGAATGGAAGGTGTCATGTGATTATCACCATTCAAGACATTGAGACGATAATAAATAATTTGAAGTCGCTGAAAAGTCTCGAAAGTTGAATCACTGATCCGAACACATGATCCTATGGGATAATAAATAAATAAGAGAAATTGATTGCAAATATGACAATTCTATAATTAAAAAATATCTACCAATAATAGAATAAATAAGCGTCCAAAGCTGTTTAATCGTGCTATCCTCATTTGAATCCCCGTACCGAGACTTCAAATCAAAGTTGCTCTGCTGCGCAAACTTTCTGATGCTTTCAATAGTATCACTTCTTTTCTATTTTAATATTAATAAATAATAAATAAACTGGTATTTATAATTGTTATTATTATTGCCACTTATAATAACAGGGCTTACTGAATTGGATGGTATTTGGATATGCATTTTTTTTGTTATTTCTTTGAGTTGAATACGATTTAATATGTTGAGTGCAGTGTCCAAATCCACAAGGTCACTTTCTTTTTCAATGAAATTATTAGCTGATAATAGTTGAATAGCTTTGTCTTTATCTTGAATATTATTTTCATAATTGATCTTGTCATAAAGAATCCATTTATGCTTTCTTAATAAAAGTCTAACAAAAAGATGTTTTGCGTCATCTTTGCCAGTATTAATATTGTTATGTTGATTAATATTACTGTTACTGATATTGCTATTACCATCCAACTTTTCAAATCGATCAAATAGTTCTAACTCCTTTTTATCAAATAAATAAGATTCTCCTTCAAGTACCGTATCGAGTATATCAATTACATGATCAGTGTATATTGACATTGTATAAAGAGGTATCTCTTTTTCTTCTTCTCCTTCGTTTTCCGTTTCTTCTTCCATTTCGTTTATCCTTGCTTTAACTTCAACAGCTGCGCCTACAATCTCACTTTTATCTATTGTCTCATTCGATAATTCTAATTTTTCATCAACTATTTCTATTTTAATAGCCTTTATTTCTTCTGCTTCTTTCTGTATTTGTTCTGTTTTAGTAATAGAGCAGCAGCTATCAGATTCCTGCGTTGATGAGGGAGTTGATTCTAGATTTTGTGAATTCTTTTTTCTCTGATTTGTTTTGGTTTTTGTAAAGAAGGCTGAAATAGAAGTTTGGTACTTTTTCTGCTTTTTAGAAGTTTTTTTTACACATTCCTTTACTTCTCTTTTTGGCATTTGGAAAAGAAAAGAATGGTTGGAGCTATAATAAAAACAAAATAAAATAAAAATAAAAACACCAGTAGAGCATTTTTTTTTTTAGTGTGATACAAGCAGTCTCATATTATAGGACTAAAATAGAAATCTTGAGGTGCTAACTAAATTCATTGCAGTTACTGGACTGAGATTGTACTCGTATTTATCGTCTTGATCTACTATTAGTTTATTTATTGGAAAACTTTATGGAGCTTTACAGTGTAATATTATTCTTATTACAAAATATAAGAAAGGAGATTCAAAAGGAATTGTATAAAATTTAAATGTCGATAGTTACACCATGTAGAATTCAGTCAGAGTTCATATATAATTGTAGCAACGTAACCAGAATTGAATCAGGCACGAGCAGGAATAAGAGAAAATAATCCAAAAGAAAAATGATTCAGTGGTAGGATTATAAGTAGAAAGAGACAGGTATTAGCAACATTTCTTAAATCGGTATACAAATCATTAGTATATATTAACAAAATATTTTATGCTGTAGTGCGCTGTTTTTAACAGTGAGAAAAGATATCTGTTAGGCGCTTTGTCTTTGTCTTTGTATTTCCACTATTACACACAACATATACATATATATGTTTATACAACTAAAACATGTTTTTGGCACAAATACTAAATATACTTATTCTAGTGATCCTGGAGAAGGTAATATTTGTCGCTCCACAGGATAAATTAAGTTTTAATCATTCATTATATTTAGGACTAAGTGATTCAACGCATGATAAATGCTCTACATCAGGTCCTTCTCTTTCTAATTGAAGCGCCAAGAAAAGTTAAAAATTGTTGCTTCTTCAGTTACCGACCAGACGTGACTGCATCGCGGTTCCCATAACCACGATTCATTTCAAAGTTGGAGTTTTCCTACTTACTACTTGAACTTTAATAAATTTCTTATGATTTTTTCACAGTTGGGTAGTCAATATAAGAATATAAAATAAGAAGATTATTAGAGTGATGTAGAATATGGTCTGAAAGATGGTTAAAGTACACATCAAGTTACTAAACGTTGGCGACATTCATATATTTACATTAATAGATAAGTTTGCAACTATATATATCTTCTATATTTTTGGAGCGAAGAGTGTTCCTTTTTTAGTCTCGCTAATTGTGGAGTTTGTATTTGGTTATACAGAATAACTTGAAGTTCGACAATTCGTAGACGGGATTGAAATTTTTAAAAATAGTGTTAATCGCAATAACAATGAAAAGAAAGAAATAATTTCATTCGTAAAAGTACTATAATAGTGATTTATTAGTCATTAAAATTCATTAAACGTAGTATTACATATCAATTCCCAATTCTTTATCGATTTGCATCGTATCTCTAAAAAGCCAAAAGGCAAATCCTCTTGCCATTCTCTACTTGATCTAGTGTATCTATAAACAGGAGATGAATCTATTTTACTGATGAGGCGATGTTGATCATGATATTGATGATGCTGATGCTCGTAATAGTAATCGCGCGCAACTTTTTCTTTTTTATTATTAAGACGTTGAATTCTGGAATGTGATGGGTAACACGAACTGCTATTATAAACATGATACCATCTTGTTTTATTCTTTATTCTGTCTGATTCAGTAATTGATAAAATTCTTGAATTTGGTACCCAAGCGTGACTTGAGAGTGGTACTGAATCCAACCGTACTCCATTCATCGAAATCGACTCGAATTTATTATAAGGCATATAAATCTTTATACGATCTGTTACTGTTTCCGACGTAGAACGCTGATCGCATTCGTAAAATACCAGTTGATTTAGTGAGCGGCATCGTTGTCCAAGATATTCAAATACAAGAGGACTAAATGAAACAGAACCCAAACTAAGATACTCAAGTGGATGTAGCTCCAACTCGAGTGAGTTCACAATTACATGCGCAGAACGAATTATGAGATGTTTCAATTTTCTACAGTGATTTAGAATTAAATCTATTTCACAATCATAATCTGGGTGCCCGCAACAAAGAATAAGATCAGTAAGCTTTGTAAACGATACCAGCGGGCTCAGTATGGCCGTTATATGTGCATCACTTCCGATCACTTCAGTTCCAAAGCCGGAAACTAAATTTTGTCCATTTTGTGCCAGTAGATCAAAGAATCCTGTTCGCGAAACAAGGTTATATGGCAATTTAGTCATTTTAATTTCATAAAGTGAATTGGAACGATTAGAAACGCAGTCAAAGAACGATTGGGACATGTAATACTTGGCGGTAAGGCTGTCCAATTGGATCATTCGGAGTTGCGTACAACTTGAAATTAGCATTGAGAACAGTCCTTGGATCTCCTTTGTATTCATTCTATTATTCTTTGTGTCTCGCTCGGGAAAATCAGCAATATAAGTTGAAACGGTATCTATTGTTTCCATGTCTAATTCTTGTAGATTTGGATACTTGTACGCCCAATAATAGATCCACTGAGGCGATACAGTAGCTCTTAATTTTAACTTTTGCAAATTAAGTGCTTTCCTGATCATCTTCATCTGTTGAGGGGTATCTTTAGAATAATTCATCAACATATTTACTGATCCATCGATTTCAAGTTCCTCTATTTCAGGTAATGCATCATGTATCATCTCTATATCTTTTAGTGTGACTGTAATTACATGTGATCGTGGCTGCCTAGTACTGATGTGTAACTGTTTAAGGCGAGAAAGAGAAAGTAGAAGTGGTATTAATTGCTGATCTTCATACAAATCTGTCACTAGTTTGCCTTGTAGACCTAAATAAGTTAGTTTGTATCCCATTATCCTTAACATAGGTAGTAAAATTCGTCTTGTTGTAAACGGAGGTAGCTGTTCAAGATAGTTCAAACAAAAGAGTTTTTTCGGAAAAGAAATATATTTCCATATTTCAGGATCAAAATCTAGCACTTGCAAAAAAGGACAAAGCTCAGCCAAGTTATTTAGTTGTGAATATGTAATACCGACGCTTCTTGTTTTACTTTTATAACTAGAAACTGTTCGAGTTGATTTGTATAGATAAAATTGCCGTATAAGATGCCTATGAGAATGATTGCTTTGAAGATTGAGGAATAGTAATCGAAGTTGCCGCTTGCTTCTAATAAATATCACCTTGTATAGTACTCGTCGAAAAGGTAAATACCATGAACGACAAACGGTTAGGCAAACATATTGCTGATGATTAGATAAATTCACTGCTATGTTTTCTAGAATTTCTGTAGGAAGATTTATTTTCATTTAATACTATTATCTAATATTTAGTGTATATTCATATATGTATATATAAAGAGAAGAAACGAAAAAAATGAAAAAATAATGTAGAGAAAATTAAATTGCTTTTTTTTTTTAAAAAAAAAGGGGGGAGTGAATTTGAATCACACTTACATATGCATTTTGTGTAACAAACACAAGTAAATTCGATTGGTTATTGTTCTTTCACCGTCATATATCTTATACTTTCTTTTCAATAATGTTTTTATCACCCATTTGATTCAAAGACGATGGAGGCAAAATAAGAAGACAGAAATTTTCCAGATAGCTAAAGGTAGGCTGGCCATGAAACAGCGAGTCATTACTTGCAAAATGAGCCAAAACGTTGATTTTAGAGAAAATACACAGGGATAGAAGGTATAATATAATACACTTTAAAGGATTGAAGTTGCATTAGTTACCAATTATTTTGTTTTGGTAATAAAGCTCCAACCGTTCAGAATATTCAATGATCGTGACCCTGGACGACCTAATCAAGTAGAGAATGCATGGACACAACAGAGATTCAGGAAATGTTGTTTACACTAAAATATATTAAACTAATAATAAGATATAAAATGATATTGGATTATATTCTTTAACGTACTCGTCTTTACATTTTCTAGATAAATTAACAGCCCTCTAGAGTCACCGAGATTATTTTAAGTTTTAGAAGCTATATATATAATAGAATACGTAATATCAGTGACCTATAAAAGAAAATAAGTAAGTCACCACACAAAATATAGATACTGACATATTCAATTGATACAATATAATGAAAAATGGCCATTTCCTCATAATAACTATATATTCAATTTTCGGTTTGGCAAAGTCGAAAATTGTTCTTTATTTTGCAGCTCAAATTTGTCGCCTTAGAATGTTCACTTTATTATTTTACAATTTGACGAAAGCGAAATCTAGCATTTTTCAGTTTGAAAAAAAAAAAGACAATTTGGATTTATCCGCGTATTAAATACATAATTATTTCACAGTTTATCACAAAGTATAAATTTATATCCTTATAAAGCCCCACTATTTATCTATGATATGTACTAGTTTATTCAGAGGTTTTTTATTTCAATACTTTGTACTGCTTTAATATGTATATTTTCACTTCGCTTATGTGTTCGTTTACAAAGTTCATACCTTGTAATTTAATAGCATATTGTGAATAAGTATATATATGTATATTTTGATTTGAAGTACAAAAATATGAATATCTTCGATATCATTGAGAAGGAGGCATTTATTATTATTATTACTATTATTACTATTCCGACATATATACTCGTATATATTGTTCACTTTCATTGAATAATAGATGTAAAATATTATATATCCCATAAATAACAACAGTAATAATAATAAAGAGAAGAAGAAAACATACTACAGTCACGCCTTTGATATAATTAAAACAAAATAACCATAATAAAATTGACTGTTTCTGAATAGCTAGTTGTTCAATAATACTTATGCACTCTAGGACACAGGGATACTTCCTACTATAATTAGAACACTATAAGGTACCCTACGAGATGGTAACACGGAGTTATGTAGATATATAGAATAGGAGTATCAGTTATTCCATATTCATTTATGCTTGGTCTACATCTCTTTATTCCGGACCACTATTACATGGTTATTAATATAAATATTATTTACATCTATCTTGACTAAATTTCAACAGCTTTTTAAACTGGAAAAGAGAAATTATAGCTTTCCTTAAAAAAAAAAAGAAGAAGAAGAAAAAGAGGAAAATTGAAGATGACTTTGATACCGCGTCAAAAATGATGTCAAAAATATAATTTAGTATTTTTCTTTGCTAATAAATTAGAAAATTTAAAATTGCATTTACTACTATTTTATGCATCTTTGTTTGTTTGTTTGTAGAAAAAGAAAAAAAGAAAAGAAAAGAAATTTTCAAAACCCTTTTGCTGCATAATAAAAAGTGACAGATATTGCTTTAAGAAACTTAATGCTCGCATATACTCTATTAATTTCAAAAACGACAATCTTAGAACTCGGCACACATCGTCGTGTGCATGCTTATTTTTTTCTTGTAAAGATTTCATAGATGTCAACATCATAAATTCAGTTTACATTAATATCAATAATAGCATGAGTTTTTATATTATTTTCTTCTGGTCGCATGAATTATCCCTGCTTAACCACCAAATGTTCTATTCTTCCGATAGAGCTAGACAGATCTCTTCATTATATTGATTCAAAATTTTAGTGATTTAATACTGATCTTAGTATTTAATAAGTATAGTAAACTTATATTTCATTATTGCATAATAATTAAGAATAAAGTTTTATAAATAAATAACTCTAGGGCACCATATATATATCACAGCACTTACATTTATCTCAAGCAAAATGGCATTCAAATTCATTTAAAGATAAACTAAAGCATTGATTATGATATGCTCATAAAACTTAGTTTATTTTAACATATAGATTCATAAGTGAATATATCAAGCCTCATTGTTTAAGTAAAGCATAAAAACTTTTATTTTTAGAAATCAAGCTAGGAGATTGAATTAAGGGAGGCTTGTTTTCAAGGAGTTTAGCGAGCTATTTTATTTTTAGAAGACTTGATGTTTGACAAAAACCAACTGCATATTCCAAGCTCCTTTTTTCTGTTCTGGTTCAATACAGTTTGACAAGTAGTCTAACTTTCTCTTTTTGTTAGAAAGGGGCGAGCACTAGATACCCGCTGGCTGGATACTATCATAAATTTAATTATGGAGAACACTTATTTTTTTTTAAAAGAAAAAGCTATTTTTATAATCTATATTTCACTATTTTATTTAAAAGTGTAAGAAATTGTGTTCTAAATGTCCGCATATTTTGTATTGTTGATATATCATGTACACATATATATATCAGAGATAAAAAAAAAATAAAAAAAAAAACCTTGATCGCAACATTAAATGAGATATAAAAGGTATAAATAAAAAGCTATTATATATTGTTTATTTCAATAAACGTGTAGAGTCTTAATCTACTATTTATTGTTCAATACTTTTCTTTGATATATAAATATATTCCACATTTTTTATATCAATACTCACTAAACCCACGATATTATGTTTTTCTGTTGGTGGATGCCCAAGAGCTACCCCGCAGGAAAAAAAAAACCCCCCTTTTTGCTGCATCTTTTATAGTTGTATTTGAAATCATTACATTACTTTTATTTCTAATATCACCTAAAAGTAAGAAATCAATTGATAAAAGTTAGAACAATTAAAAAAAAAAAAATAACTCAGTTTATATAACATAAATCAGTAAAGTAATGAGCCAGTTCATTAATAGATAGTAAATATCTAATTAATAGAATTCCAGTTACTCAATATAAAACAAATATATTTATTCTTTATACCGAAAAGTCAATTATATTAAAAATCTCAAATACCACCTTTAAAAGTCTTTATTAATCGTAAATTATATAAACAAATGAAAATTACATGTAACAATGAGATATTCAGTATATTTTATATATTTAAAATATCATATCTTTCATACATAAAAAAGAAAGCAGTTAAACTTAAGTAAATATTAATTAGTTTTACTAATATAACAGCCGATGGATACTCACATCATATCAGTCAATTAATATAAATGGAATAGCATTCACTCATAAAATAAAAGGGGGAGTATATAGTTTCTCTGAAAAATAAACCTGATTGTAATATTGTCTGTTCTATATATATAAAGGAAAAAGGAAAGCTGATTAGCTTCATACAACTTTTTTCCAAAAACTTGTCTTAGAGTAGATAGTTCAGTGACCACCATATATAGATTATAACGGAAAAATATTTTATCAGAGAAATAAAAAGAATAATGTAAAATGAAATGCAAACGAGGCTGATATATACAGTATCATAGGATTTTTATTTTTTTTTAGAAATTTATTTTTTAAGTTGGCTAATAAAAAAATAATATTTTTTTAAAAAAATTCAATATATGGTAGTGTCAAACAT
>VCJD01004747.1:4822-15155 GCA_024140245.1 Backusella tuberculispora | reverse complement strand
CAATTATTTTTTTTTTTTTTTTTAAAAAAAAAAAAACTATACTATACTATACTATACTATACTATACTATACTATACTATACTATACTATACTACACCATATATTATCTATCAATTACTGTGCTGATAGATTACACATGTGTTATTCTATAGAACTGTGTGCTTTCTTAATATACTAGAGCAATAAATATATATGTCCATATATATGGTAGATATTAAGATATAGTGTATACTCTAATAATATCATAAATCGTTATAGAGGTACTCCTCTATGACAATGACTTTTAATCTACAAAATGTAAGACTAAAGATGGACTACACTATACAGATACAGATACAGCATCCTTTTTATTTTAAGATCATTGTAGTCAGGGAAAAAATATTATATAATATAAAGAAATAACAAACGCATTGTTTCTTTCATCACAATAAATAAATATACATATATATAAAAGGCAATGTAGGAACACATATATCTGTAAATTATCCATATTTCTTTATGTCAAAGTGATTTACTTCATTCATATTGTTTATAGTGCTTTTTCTTTGTAGGTTTATGATACAAAAGTATTGAATTAATTCATATATAAAAAAAAGACGTTTGTAGGTCATATATATTTATTTTAAAAAACCATTTTATATTGAATACTTTGAAAGGATTACATAAAAAGAAATAATATTTAAACTTATGTATTATACAGATTTACAACGTATCTTTACATTTTATTGATTATGACAAATTACAAGTATAACAAATGCTTGTATTTTTAAGGAAAAGAATATATAAAAAAAAATACAGATTATTAATTCCATATGATATCATTGGAGTCGTTGTTCATAGCGTTAGTAAAGTTATAAGAATAAGCGTTACTCAATGAAAAAGAGGCAGGGTAAGTAGTTTGTGGACTAGGTAAACAAACATCAGCAGGTGATTCACTATAATCCAAAGCGGGAGTGAACTGGTTAGTCAAAGGTTCCGAAGCGTAGGCCTCTTCATATTGACCAACAAACAATGGAACATCAACATAATCCAATGGTAGCTGATTATTCATAAAAGCTGACATTTGATTCATGGTTTCGTTTGGAAACATGACTGTCATGATACTGGGATCTTGGTAGGAATAAGACTCAAGTAGTTTACATGTCTTGGTATTGCCATCGAAAAGATTCATAAAAGAAGAAGTACCTTGAAAAGAAACATGGTCAATAAAGGTAGAAGGTGCTGCTGCTATTGTTGTTGGCATTACTGCTGCTACTGTTTCTGCGATTATTGGATCGACTGAAAATTGGTCACCAATGTCGAGTGAATGTTTACAGGCTTGACTTTCTTTATAGTCATGGTCATCGGTATCATGAATGTTCGTATAAAGTATTTCTTCTGTTAGCATCTTCTTAGGTTGCGCGTTCTTGGAGATAGAAGTACCGACGGACTTGGAGCTTCTCTTCTTTTTAGGAGTAAATTTATAATCAGGGTATCTTTTTTTTACATATATTTAAAAGAAAAAGAAAAGAAAAGAAGGTTAATGCAAAATTATAATTAAATAAATACTTGACAAGTTGATTATCATGATAGTTACTTTTCAGCGTGCTTCATTTTAGCAGAATTAGCTTGTTCTCTATAGAGTTCTTTATCGTGTTCATTGAGCTCATGCCACCACTTGGCCACTATTTTTGAGATCTCGCGGTGATTGGCGCCAGGACAATACTTGCGGATAAAATGCTGTTGTTCTGTTCTATAAGAAAGGAAGCTGTTCATTGGACGAGGGACATGGTTGGGATCACGCTTTCTAATACGGGGTCGTCTAGTTCTACCTTTTGGGGTATTAAAAGTCTTAATTTGTAAATCGATTATATCTTGCTTTTTTTCCTTGGGTAACCATGTAGGGATTTCAGGACCATAAGACATGACAGGTTTACTAAAAGTAGTATTATTCATGATTTAGATAAAAATTAAAATTGAACAAGATAATAATAATGACAATAACAACAACAGAAAAGAGTGAAAAGGGAAGGGAATGGGTGAGGTATGTAGTATAAAAGTGAAAAAAAAAGCTAATAAAATGATAAGATCTTACAAACTGTTCTTTATATATAGTTTTTGCTGTTATTGTTATTGTTGTTATTTGCAGTTTCTTCTCTTCATTTGATATTTTCGTTCTTCATTTAAAAAAAGATGAAATATAAAAACAATATCATAAAATGGGAAAGTTTACACTTTTTTCTTTTTCAATATCTTACAATGAAACACAAATTTATAAAGAATTCAAAAACACACACACAATAACAAATTTTTTGTAGTTGAAGCTTTTTTATATGTATATCATCCAAAGAAAAAAAAATTACACACACTTTTTTTTAATTAATAATAAAGAAAAAGATGGAGAAGATTTAAGCCTTGACAGCATACTTGCGGAGAGGGAAATGAGCATCCTTCTTTTGTTGACGGACGGTCTTCTTGGACTTCTCGAAAGGAGTCAAAGCTCTACGCATAGCACGGGTCTTCTTGACACGGAGATCCAAGGGGGTGAACTTCTTCTTTTGGTAGAAAAGACGGAGCTGATCACGTTGGGTCTGGTTGAGGACAGTCAAGACACGAGCAACGTTCTTGCGAGCTTCACCACTATAAAAAAAACACAAAAAAAAAAAAAGTCCCACAAAAACTGTTATTACTTCAAAATTCCCTTTTTTTAATTTTGCAACCTAATTGTCAACAAATCATCAACTTACAGTTCTTGGACTCTACCACCAGCGACCTTTTGAACGCGGATCTCAGACAACTTCTGCTTCTGCTCTTCAAGAACCTTGAGGAGCTCAGCCTTGTTCTTGTTGCGAAGTTCGTGAGCTTTGACAACGGCAACCTAGCAACAGAAGATTGATTAGTCAATGAGAAAGCTGAATTTCAAACCATGTAATAACAATAATAAGAGTAACATCAAGAGTACGAAATGAATAACGAATATATATTCTTCCTCTTATTAAATAAACATAACAAGTAATAGAAATAGAATTTTAAAGTTTGGGCCGTTGAGAGAGAGGAGAGGGACTGAATGAATATGTGATATTTCATAACAAAAGTCCAAGGAAGAATATATAAACGATCATTCGACTGATGTCTGTTGTCATTGCTATTGTTGTTGTTGCTATGGCCGATGTTTTCTTTTTCTTTTTCTTTTTCTTTTTGATGATGGATGATTTATTTGTTTTTTGGATTATAATCCTTACCATGTTTAATGATGCTACAAGTATAAGAGAAGGTCCATTGTGTGGCAAACTGCTATAGTACTTTTGTCATCCTCCGGCTTGTTTTCCTACTGGGAATCAGACATCAGAAATGTCCGGTCCGGACTTTTTTTTATTTTTTGGTCAATTACTTCTTTTTTCGGGTTTCATTTAATATCAGATTTCATTATAAGAAAGTAAATCAAACAAGCTTTTGTTTTCACTGTTATTAACCTGAATAAGGTATTATTATTAGTATTATTATTATCTAATTTTTTTTTTTTGCTAATAATGAATATATTTAATATATTAAAATTTCATTATTCGTGCTGTATCGAGATGTGTTTAATTAGAGATTAATATCATCGTTGATTGCCTTTTTTCTTTTTCTTTATTTGCGCAATACAATATATGCACAATAACGATCTCTCTCTTTTAAAAGATGATATTTTCTGTAATTGAGTAAATGATAATAATAACAATAACCTATATTTCATACTTAGAATTAAATTAGATTTTGTTACTTAATTTATTCTTATTTTAACTATTAAAGAAAAATACAGTGCTTTTTTTTTTTTATTTGTTTTGTTTGTCTTGAAACTAAAAACGGTTATTTCTCACACTTTATTATGCGTTGGGATAATACAACAACAATTAGTAATACATAGGAGCCTTAATGGTCTATTTTTATTATACTCTATAATGTCTTTTTGTTCACATTCTTGTTCATTTTATATCTTTTATATATCCATGGGTTGATTATTAAGAAACTATATATGGCTGATTTATTCGACTTCATTTATTTGTTCCAACACGTATTACAAATGAAGATAGAGTTTTCCGGACTTATTTTTAGAAAATAAAAAAAAGGGAGAGAGAAAGAGGAAATCAATATATGTTTATATTCACGATATCTCCTCAATATCATTATAAATAATAATAATAATAATAATATATTATCTTGAGTTGACACGTAAATCAGTTATCTAAATGTATATATACATTTATAAACAAATAAATGCGTACCTGCATTTGATTTATAACATATGCCTATCCATTTACTAACACCTAGTAAGCATACATAAAGAGCGACCTTTTAACTATATAAATTGCCTTCTTCTTCTTTATATATATGTATTTACACATATATACTTTTCATTCTATAGTAAATTAAAATATATCGGTTCCTTTCTATTCTATATAACTCATCTAATTCTGTTCGTATCTCACAACTGGGTAAGTTTTAAAAGTAATTCATTCAATCTTGTACACTTTTTTTTTTCTTATATCAGATGATCCACACTGCATATATAAAAAAACTCCAAAAAAGCAATAATACATAAACGATCAGGTGATCGTGGGGCAATACACATAACAAGCGTGGTAAAAAGTTGCTAAAATGCAAATAAATAAAAAAAAACCACCTAATAGATAGTAAAAAAAAACATAGATAAAGATAAAGAGAGAAGCTGTTACAAAACACGTACATTCTTCTTCTTCTTCTTTTCCTCTTCTACTTTATTCCCCTCTTTTTTTTTTAATAAATAATAATAACAATAAAATGTTTCGACACCCTATCAAGAAACTGACTCGTATTCTTGAACAACAAAGACCACTCTTAACCAAGAGAGCATATCATGATGATGGTGTTTATGGTTATCGTGTTGCAAAAGAGTATAGAATGCCTGATTATAACACAGAAGAATTAAAGAACCGTATGAAATATGGTAGTCTCTTACGTATGGTTCAAGCATATCGTACACACGGACATGAAGGCGCAAAGTTAGATCCATTAGATATCATGAAAAGAAAGTAAGTAAAAAAAAAAGTATATATATAAGATACATATATATATTATTATTATTATTTTTAGAGAAGTACTTGCTTTGAAACCTGAAAGATATGGTTTAACAAATGAAAATGAAACATATAATTTGGCAGGTAAAATATAGTATATATGTTTGCTTTATTTCACATTTTATTCACCTCGATTTTTTTTTCATATAAATGTATAAAAGGTATTATTCATGTTAATGATACTATTCAAGAAAGTACTGGTAATGAAGAGGCTGATTTCAAAACTATTTTGAATCATCTTCAATCGGTATATTGTGGAAACATTGCATATGAATTTATGCATATACCCGTAAGTTTTATTCTTTTCTTATATACAGATCATATATATTAATTATATATAGTCTGCAAGCGAAAGAAGATGGTGGTATCATGCTGTTGAAAGTTGGGAGAAGCCTAAACTCGATACAAATCAAAAGAAACGTATTCATGAGATTTTAGCAAAATCTGAAGTAAGTTAACAAAACAACAAATTTTTTTTCTTTTTTTTTCTCACGATCATTTTTTTTTTTAGGTTTTTGATCATTTCTTGGGTAAAAAATTTCCCAATGTAAAACGTTATGGATTAGAAGGAGCCGAAAGTATGATGGTAGCATTAGATCGAATCTTTGAACTTTCTGCAAAGTCGAATCTTCAGGATATTATCATTGGTATGCCACATCGCGGTAGACTTAATTTGTTATGTGATCTATTGGAATATCCTTATCAGGCCTTATTCCATAAAATGAAGGGTTTTTCGGAGCTTCCTGAAGGTACCTTTTCCTCTGGTGATGTGATCTCTCATTTAAGTATGTATATAAATATATATGTCATTCTATATCTATATATCTCTGTTCTAACTCCTTCTATTCATATATATATATAGTTAATAATCCTACTTTAAAGTATAATGAAAAGAACATCCATGTTTCTTTATTAAGTAACCCTTCTCATTTGGAAGCCATCAATCCGGTAGTAATGGGTAAGGCTAGAGCGAAACAAACCGATTTATTATCTTCTTCAGAAACATCATGTAATTTAGGTGATAAAGTAATGTGTATTCAAATACATGGTGATGCAGTAAGTATAAATACATGTATAAAATACAACTTTCTGTTTCTATTTATGTTTATACATTTTTTTTTGTTTATATATTAAAAATGAAAAAAAATTAATTCCATTTATATTAGGCATTTTCAGGTCAAGGAGTTGTTCCGGAAGCATTAGGATTATCCAATCTTTCTCATTATTCTTCTGGTGGATCGATCCATATTGTTGTCAACAATCAATTGGGTTATACCACACCTGCACAAAATGCTCGTTCCTCAGCTTATTGTTCCGATATCGGTAAAATGATTAATGTGCCTGTGGTTCATGTTAATGGTGATCATCCAGAGGATGTTGCAAAGGCCCTTGATTTAGTTTTTGAATATCGTAACAAGTTTAGAAAGGTAAAAAAAAGAAAAAAAAGAAAAAAAGAAAAAGGATGTACAAGTAACGTGAATATATATATATTTATCATTAGGACATTATCCTTGATTTAATGTGTTATCGTCGTTGGGGACATAATGAATTGGATGAACCTGCATTTACACAACCTTCCATGTATAACAACATTCGTCATCGTACCTCTGTTCCCAAACTCTACGAAGACAAACTATTCAAAGAGGGTATTCTGACCAATGATGAAGCCGAAAAGATTCGCGAAAAACATACCAAAGAACTTGATTTGGGTCTACAATCTGCCGAAAGTTATGTACCCGACGAAAACTATCATCTTCAGGGGCCATGGAAGGGTATGATTCATGTCACAGATAACAAGATGGAAAAACAAGGTGTGGATACAGGTTATAATACAAATGAACTTGTTGATATTGGTAAACTGTCAGTCACACCCCCCAACGAGATCAAGATCCACCCCCGTCTACAAAAATACCATATTGATACCCGATTGAAGAAGTTGGATAAAGGGGATGACTTGGATTGGGCTACAGCAGAAGCACTAGCATTTGGATCGCTTCTAAAGGAAGGTTATGATGTGCGTATTTCTGGACAAGACGTGGGACGCGGTACATTCTCACAGCGTCATGCCATGTTTGTATGTCAGGACACTGAACATGCAGTGATTCCATTAAACCGTTTGAATGACAAGAACCATCTAGAGGTGGCAAACAGTCCATTGTCAGAATTCGCCGTGCTTGGTTTTGAATATGGTATGTCGATGGAAACACCAAAGAGACTTGTCCTTTGGGAGGCTCAGTTTGGTGACTTCTTTAATGGTGCTCAAATCATCCTTGATACTTTTATATCCAGTGGCGAAGAGAAATGGTTGAGACAGAGTGGTCTGGTTATGCTTTTACCTCATGGTCAGGATGGTGCTGGACCTGAACATTCATCAAGTCGTATTGAACGTTTCTTGCAGGTAAAAATTTAAACAATCAGTTTGTTTTTGTTCATTTATTATTTATTTACACGTTTATTAGATGAGTAATGATTCGTTTGATGTAAACAATAATGATGTTCCACCAAATTGGCGTATAGTAAATTGTACTACACCTGCTCAATATTTCCACGTTTTACGTAGACAGGTAAGAATATGTTTATGGAGAACCCATGTTTAGTAATAACACTCTTTGTTTTAATACAAAAAAAAAGATGCACCTTCCTTATAGAAAACCACTTGTTGTAATGACACCAAAGAGTCTATTAAAATCACCTGCAAGTATTTATAAATAAGAGTTCATTTATATATAGGATTTTTAACTAATAATGAATAATGGTGATGAAAAATCTCCCTCCTTTTTTTTCTTCTTCTTATTTTACAAAATAGCTCGCTATAAGTTCTCTTAATGATATGGCACCTGGTACAACATTTCAATCCGTGTTATCAGATCCAAATATAAAACAATCGGAAAATGTTGAACGTGTTGTTTTCGTGTCAGGCAAAGTATATTATGATCTTGTTAAAGAAAGAGAGAAGAGAGGTTTAGATGATAAGATTGCATTTGTTCGTATAGAGGTTAGTAACTTTACTTGGATAATATATATATATATATATGTTTATATCTTTTATATAGGAGTTGAGTCCTTTCCCAAAGGAACAAATAAAGAAAGAAATCGATCGATTTAATCAAGCCAAAGACTTTGTTTGGTGCCAGGAAGAACCTCAGAATGCCGGAGCTTATGCTTTTATGGCACCCCGATTGGCTCAACTAGTGCCACCAAATAAGGTAACGTCACATCCTCCCCACTTTTTCGTGCCATTGTTCTCATTTTATTATTTTGTAGGTAATCCAGTATGTGGGTCGTAAACCCCTTTCTGCACCCGCAGTAGGAGTTTCTTCTGTTTTTAAACAACAGTCCAATGAGTTATTAAATGATGTTATGAAGTTCTAAAAGGGATCGTTTTACATATAATTATATATATGTATTAATTATTAAAGAGAAAATAATAACAAGATTAAAGAAAAATAAAAATAAAAATAAAACATAGTAAAATATAGTAAAGAGGTATGGGTAGGGTTGTCTGTTGTGTCTATAGAATTTTTCTTTCTCAGAAGAATACCAGAAAAAGAAAGAAGAAAAAAAATCTTTCGTTTACTTCTTCACTTGAATCTCTTTGGCTGATTTATTGGCATCGGTATGTTTGTAGATATAACCAATCCATTTTAATGCTTCTGCACGTCTGTAGCGAGTCTTGCTATCTACAGTCTAAAACAGAAAAAAAAATCATTGTTATTATGACTCAAAAAAAAATAATCTTTTTTTGGGATTTTTGTATACTTACTTTATCTTGAAGAACTTTGTCACACACATTGCGCAGTGTAGCTTCGACTTCGAACTTTGATGTTTGCCATAAAGCTTTATAAGTCTATTAAAAACAATTTTGATATGAATAAACAGTATATTTTTCTAACTTATAAATCCAGGGACTTTTTCTTTTTTTAACAAGCAATAACTATTATTATTTACCTTTGTTGTTAATTCTTCTTCCAGCTTCATCTTTTCCGAATCATCCATTTCCTCAAACTTTGAAATCTGTTCATGAGCCGACTGAGCATCCAAGGTGACCTTTACAGTTGTCCAGAGTTCCTTTACGATATGTTTCTTTTGTTTCATACCCAGAAAGATACTTGGCATACCGCCGCCCTTCATACCCAAATAGTGTTTTGCCTTTAATTGATAAACACCGCCAATCGAATGAAGTAATTCAAGACCGTAACTTTCACTTTTAAGTTTATCCGCCTCGAGTTTGATTTGTTCCTGAAATGCTTCTGCATCACCTACTGCGTTGTCGGTATAGATTGAAAGTTTATGTTTGAGATTCTCTGCTAATTTGTCCACTCGTTCTTGTTGTTGCTTTTGCATTTTTTCCATTTGTTCCTTATTAACAGTTGGTTTCTTTTCGTTTTCAGTTCCTTCAATTGCTCCATTGTTCTCACTGGCATAAGCTTCGTCTCGGGCATCGCTTAACATTTCTCCTACTGCTAAATCACCAATGATACCTATTTTTTGTTTGTTTGGTTGTATATGTGAATTAAAATAAAAAATAAAAATAAAATTGTCATGTTATTTTAGTAACATCATCCATGCAAAGTATGACAAAATAATAATTAATATAGAAAAAAAAAAAAGGTTCTTTTTCTTTTCTTGGCATTCCAAAGAAGAAAAAAGAAAAAGTAATAAACAAATTATACATACTTCTAAATGCATCACCACCAAAGACTTGTTGAAAGTATTCACGAGGGTCTGTAAAGCCACCATCAGGAGCAAGTTCTTTATCTTTACCATACTTATTATAGGCAGCACGAAGTTGAACATCTGATAAGACTTGATAGGCTTCCGAGATTTCTTTAAACTTTTCTTCAGCATCTGCAGACTTGTTTTTATCCGGGTGATAAACCTAATAGTAATAAAGTATATATATTCGAATTAATAAAACGAGACGTTGTTGCTATGACAACCAAATGAAATAGAATGATATTTTTACCATGGCAAGCTTTCTATATTTAAGATCATTTTTATTAGAGATTGATAAAGAATTGCTTTATCTGTTTTTTTTCTTTTTTTTTTTACCTATAAGCTTTTTTTATTTGAATTTGCTCAGCATTTGTGGGGACGTTGAGCAAGTCATAGTATGAGGTGTCAATAGGGTTTTCGTCGGTACCAAGTTTTGGCATTGTTCTTATTTTGTTAATATGTTATATATTTTATTGAAGTATTGTTATTGTTTGTGATATAAGTGGGGATTTTTTTTGTATATGTAAGAAAAAGGAAAGTAT
>VCJD01004736.1:0-10461 GCA_024140245.1 Backusella tuberculispora | reverse complement strand
ATATTATTCAAGGTAAAATAAATATAATTACAAAGAATATGATGCGCACCAAATCAGGAAATAGTAACTTCCCACTAAATATAGATGTTGGCGTACATCTCTCACGTATTGTGAATAGTATTTTGAACAAAATGTTCAAAGGCTTCTTTTCGGATTACAAATACGAGAAGGGACATCCTGGAATCAAAGTAGGGAGTTTCGGTAAGTTTATTTTTTTCTTTTCCTTTCTTTTCTGATTCCTAAATTGATCTCGTTGCCTTATTTTTTAGCCAATAAAGCTATCGAATCCATTACTAAAAACACATCTGAAATATTTGGCTCTGCACTTGAAGAAATACATGAAAATATAGACCAGACAGTTGTAAATTTCTACAAGTTATGATATAGTCTCACTAGAAATTTTTTGGTTTGCTGGCTATATTCCAGCTTTGTCAAGGAGATTTACGTTGGCTGTTTCTCTTACCAAGAGTTTTCTCCTGAATATTTGACTGACTATGAATTCGCCCTAAAAAAATGTTCCTGCTATATTGAAGTTCAGCGTTATAATGCTTAACAAAGTGAACGGCTGTAATATCGAACGTATAAAAAGATGGTCATTGTTATCGGTTACCTCACATAGAATTGGTTAGTTCTATTTAATTTAATATTTATATTTCATAACCGTAACTCTTATATATCTTCAAATTTTATAGTACATGTTACACTTACTGGGTTTCCCACTATGCATACATTTATGAGAAGAGCGTATTATGAGGGGTATAAAATTCCTGAAAATTGCTATGAAAAAAAATCAAATATGAGTTTTATAATGTATTGCTACTAATTTTTAATATTGTGGTTAAATTAACCAAAGCTCATTTCTCTGTAGCTCAAAATAATCTCAGCACTCAGTTTTCAAGTAATGTATGTCGAAGAACAAAAGCAGGGATTTTGGGACACCATCTTCAATTTGGAGCATGTACAAAATAAATTTATTAAATTAACCAAAGGTAATATTTACCTCGTATTTCATTATAACGTATATTTCTTATCTAACTTTTCTTTGTATTTAATAGGTTATAAAATAAATAAAAAAGACACTGTATTCGATTTCGGGTTAAAAAGTGATGGACATATAGTTTCTCTGTTATTTACTAGATATCAAGCAGGTGAGTTATTTTTTTTTAAAATTTTTATTAAACAACTATTTAATCTAGTACTTTATCCATTTAGGAATAACATCTACAAAAAAAGATGATATCAATCTTTTAAAAAGGAGGACCGACTTATATGGTTTAACCAAAGGTATATATCCGTTAAAAAAGGTGTCAAACGGTATTTATACCCCGTATAATGATGAAAACGTATATTATAATTACAATATAATCGGAGTAGACCCAGGTGAGATCATATTGAAATTAAACTTTTTCATGTTATTTATCTGTATTTTACTTAGGTATAAGAAGCCTTATTACAGCGGCTGTTCATAGTACCGATAGAAACAGCATCAATTTATCTTTCTCGGTATCAAATGGCGAGTATAAGTACGTATGATATATATCTTTACCCATCTATGTATATTACAATAACTAATAATTGTGTTATGTTAAAGGATACTCTCAGGAATAAACTGGGCAAACCAATTAGAATTTTAAAAAAGGGAACATTTAGATATTCAGAAAGTCTATGATATAGTCCCCTCTACAAAGACTGCCAATTTCCAATCAATAGCAACATACATCGCCGCAATTTCTCAGACCCACAATAAGTAAGCTTTTTTTTTTGTAATATTTGCTTTTTATACAGAATATTTATTCTAGTAATTTTTTATTTCGGATATACTCTTTTATGAAAAGATACGGCCATCAAGAAGCAAAGGGGAACATATTCTCCAACAGATAAATGGCACTGACTTACATATCAAATGTAATCACAAACAAAACCAAGACTCAATGTGGTATTTACCACATTTACATATCAATTAGATATCGATCTTGATTACACAATGTTTTATAACTCAGACCTTCTATATAATAATTTTATGGATGATTAATTTATGAGCTCCTCTCTCCACTTAATAAAAGAGTTACCCAGAGTCTCATTTCTTATTATTTTATTTTATTTAAATTGCTCATAAATATCACAAGTTGTTCTACTTTTGTACCCAATATGAGATCTCTTTCAACTCTTTTAATCAACTCATCTAGTCGTTCATGGGAATAGACATATAGATGACGCGAAATAAAGTGTGGCGATGAATGATGTCGTGTCATTCTCGACAGACTGTCATGCATTTAAGCTAGTCTCTTTGTACAAGTAATGAAAAGATCAAACATAATACTTCAATTGGTAAGTGGGTCATGGCAAATTAAATAAATAAATAAAAGATACACAGTAGACAGTAGACAGTCCAAAAGGGAAGATTACCTTTTTATTATTCTTATTCTTATTCTTATTCTGTGCTTATTTTGAAGTCCGGTAAAAAAATCTGTTTATTTATGATTTTTTTAGAGACACTTGTTTTAAGGCACAGTCGTGATATTCGATTTAAGGGTATTCTAGATTTAAGGGTGAAGTTTTCAAAAAAAAAAAAAAACGATTGGGTATATACCACATATGCATGCCTTTATTATTTATATTTTAACTAATGTATATTCAAATGCGCAATTAATTTCAGAGTGGCATGATGTACTAAATACTTATATATTCTCAAAATTGTCAATTTTGTCAACGTACTGATGGCACGGTTGTCAACGCTCTTCTGGTAGCAATAGAGTATACACCATTACTTTTTCCAAAAAAAAAGTATATTATTAGATGTTATGTAAAAAACACATGTATATAACTAAAATTCTTTATGATTTATTAGAATTTTACAATAAATTATTTCTTTCTTTTTTATTATGTACCATTTATAAAAAAAATTATAACAAAGAAAGAAAAGAATACTAATTTTATTATATTATTTAATACTAATAGCTAACGAACTTTCATTGTGTTAGTAGTATATATAACACTTTTAAATATCCTAAGATGTAATCATACTCTCAATTTATCATGAAATCTATTTTGTGTGTCTGTTCTTTCTTGTCCTTGATCCAATTTGTGTCTGCCTTTTGCCTATACAATAAACTGACTGATGGTACGTCTATTTTCGTTCAACAAATCAGAGAATATTTATCACCAGGAAAGTAAGTACTTTATGCTTATATATGCGTGTATATGTATATGGAGTTGTTGTTGAATATGATTTTTAGAGTGTTCAATGTAAGAATAGATCAAGGCGATAAGCAATGTTGCCATTTTTCTAACTCAGATTGTTCTCCTAATATGGGAGCTACTGATCCAGCTTATTTCTCTGTAAGAAACCGTTTCATTATATCTTGTAAATTATAATAGATCTGATATTTTATATAAACCAGATCACTTTTGTGCACGGCCCTATGAGTGAAGCTAAAAGACATCGGGTAGAATGCACTACTGGTGGTGGACTTGCTATTTATGATCATTCTGATGAACTTCTTGCTTCCTGCACATATGCTGATGGAACCGTTGCCGATGTACCCTTAGTAGGGTTAGAGTAGATATTACTCCTTTTTTTTTAAAACTTGAGTGATATGCATATAGGTATAGACTTTGTCCTTAATCATCTTTTAGATTATATAATTATAATAAAAATATTTATTTTAGAGCCTTAGTAAGGTTATAAGAGTGAATCTTTTAACATTTTTTAATGAAATTTTCTTAACTGACTTGGTTCTTTCTCTGATATATTTCTCAGTAGTGATAGTGGTTCTATACATAATATTTTGTATATATATATAGATATTTACTACTAAAAACAAAGGTATTCAATTATCAATTTATTGCATATAGGCATTTAAATTGAGTTTATAGAATATTGATGTCTTTATTTTAAAATTTTTGATTTTAGTATGTGATGCTACACTAAGAATGCAAATTTGCTAAAGCTTAGGGTTATTTTTCTCTATTTACGGAACAAATAAAGCGAAAATGTATAAATCACAAGATGATGCTCCATATCACTATTCAAAAAAAAATTAAACTGAAAATAAAGAATTGATTTTCTATATTGACTGCATCTCCTCTAAATATGAACAAACTGACTTTACCCAAAAATCGTATAATACTTAAAAGGCAACCACGTTTTGTGTAATATACTATAGCCACTACTCGAGATGAGACACCTATCGTGAGACATCTATCGTGAGACATCTATCGTGAGACTAGAATAGCCTCTTAATTATTCTATGCATTATCAAAGCTGTTAGCACTTCGTACTGATATGGAATCCTGAAAGAAACCATTATACAATGAAGTTGTTTTCTCCCTATTTCTTTTTATAAAAAAAAAAAAATAAAAATGTGTGCTTATTTTCTTTGATATCCCACCCTATTTATTTTTTTTGTATAACACGTTTTAAACTTAGATTATACTGGATACGTAACAAAAAAATACTTTTGATATTTAATTTATTAATGCTATATTCAGTAATTTTTCATTTTATAAAGAAGTAGAATAAATATATAAAGTTTAATACACATGATATAAGTTACTTTGTATTTTACTTTGCTATATTCAAAATGAAGTATATCCTTTTTATTTGTGCTCTTTTAGCCTTGATTCAATCTATCTATGGTTTTTGCATATCCAATAAACTAAAGGACAGTTCTCCTATTAATATACAATAAAATAGAAAGGATAGGCTATTAGGAAAGTAAGTCAAAAAGAAAAAACAAGAAGAGAGAATAAGAAATACTAATACAATTTTTTAGATCGTTCACAATTAAACTTAATCAAAACGACAAACACTGCTGCGATTTCTCCGATAAAGACTGTTCCTCTAATGGTAAAGATAGTGAAATAGCTTATTTTACTGTGAGTAGCTATTTAGTTTTTATAGACACAATGATTTTTATCCACTAACATTATACAAATATACATTATAGTTCACTTTTACCAAATACTCTATGGACACAGCCAAGACGTACCATGTTGAATGCACTACTGGTGGTGGACTTACACTTTACAACCATGGTGATGTTATTCGTGCAATGTGTAAACATGCCAGTGGTAACCTCTTTATTGTTCCGCTCACAGTAGTCTAGAAGATACTGCTAATTTCTCTAAAGACACATTTGAATTCATTTATATAGAAGTACAAATTTACTACTTGATCTATTTTTTACGATAATCATACCAAATATATATCTATCCTATTTTCAATACAAATCTTTTAAAAGTAAATAAGTAAATTATTCCACATAAACTTTATTAAAAATATATTCATTGTACAAAGTAGTATATAAAGCTACCACATACAAAGTACTTCCACTTTCTTTATTATTTTATAATAATATATTCAACATGAAGCTTATTGTTTTTTTCTTTTCTTTGTTGGCCCTTGTTCAGCCTTTGATTGCTTTTTGCTTGCACAAAAAACTGTCTGATAGTGCATATTTCATCGTCGGAACAAAACAGAAAAGATAAGTTATTAGAACAGTAAGTAGTTTTTTTTTTGTAGTAATTCATTTTTGATTTTATTGTTAAATATAATTTTTAAATCGTTCTCAATAAATTGAATCAAAATGATAAGCAACTCTGACATTTCTCCAATAAAGATTGTTCTCCAAATAGTAGTGAAATTGATTTTGTAGATTTTACTGTATGTATCATTATATTTTAATTGTTGGTATATACATATATATATGTATTGCTGCTAATATATTCTATAAATACATTATAACTCATTTTTATGAAAGACTCTATTGACGCGGCCGTGAGTTTCCATGTTACATGTACTACTGGTGGTGACCTTACGATCTATAATAAGGGTAAAGAACTCCGTGCAATTTGTAAACGTTTAGATGGTATTACCATGATTGTTCCACTTACAGCAGTATAGTAGAAGTAATAATATTAATAAATGCGCTTCCCCTTAAATCTTATTTATTTGGACTTGAATTATATTTGCGTTATCAATTTTTAATTTGTAATAAAAGTATAGTTATATTTCTTTTTTTTTTTTCATACAGACAATATTTCTAACATGATTTTTATTTATAGAACAATGAAAGAGTTGTTTGTGTATAAAGTTTACTATTTTATCTACCAATAAAAAAAACCAACAATCTTTGATTGTATGAGCTATTATATAAATATTACAAATATATATCAGCATAACTACATTCTCTTGTTATTTTTCGATTCATCATGAAACTTATTCTTTTTGTCTGTTCTCTCTTGTCCTTGATCCAGTCTATGTCTGCCTTTTGCTTATACAATAACCTGTATGATAGTACATATATTCAAGCTAGACAAATAAGAAGAGAGATACCGGCAGCGAGGTAAGCAAAGGCATACAGTATCTTATTTTATTACAGGCTTATTAAACGTAATTTTCTTGACTTAAAGGGAATTTTCTGTAAAACTGAACCAAGGCGACAAACAATGCTGTCATTTTTCCAATAGAGACTGTTCTCCTAATGGTAATAATAATGATCCGGCTTTTTTTACCGTATGTATTTTTAGTATTGTTATTAATATGTGGTTATTGACGCTGAATCTCTCCATGTACAATTTAGCTCAATTTTATACAAGATGTCATCAATAGATCCGTATTTTATCGCGTAGAATGCACTACTGGTGGTGGTCTTTCACTTTATAATACTGGAAAAGAACGATTTGCATCATGTACTCATGCTGATGGTACCGTTGTCAACGCTTCCCTCGTACCATTGCATTAAGTATTCTGCTTTATATATATATATATCCACTATTTATACTAGCCTAGTTTTCTTTAAAAACATCTATAATAAAAATATTTATTTCAGAAATTTTCTAGTGGGGTGTGCGGTTGAACTAAGAACGTTTTGTAATTTTTTTTTGTTTTACATGTATATGATTCACACTAAAATATATTCGTCATATAAATAAAAGAGATGAGTGCAAAAGAAAGCCTTGTTGTGTGCAATTACTGGCTAGTGCTATACAATAATTTAGAATCTGCATTTCAGACTATAATAAAATCGACCATATGTAATTAATTGAGGAAGGAGAAAAAATAGCATACCTGCGTTGTAATATATATTTATAGAAATTTTAAAATAGCAAATTGGATTGCTATTATCACTATAGCTCTATCACACTACATCTTCTATTATTTTATATTACACGTCTGCGTTATATAAAATATTTCTTTAAGAGTATATCTACATACCTGAGCGAGTGGGTCTATATGTGTATGTATTTACATGTGCAAAAAAATGAAACGGGAAGCTTTTATTATATTTTTAGTACTAAAATTAATTTTATATTTAAAACAATGAAAAGAAAACATTTATGCATTATTTTTATAATTTAATTTTTTTAATTCAGGTGAAAGATCTTTTCATTATATGAAGAAACTATATAATAAACGAAAATAAGAATTAATGTATATATGCTATAGCATTATCTCTTTATTCCGTTTTATTACACAATATTCAATATGAATCCTACCTTGCTTATCTGTGCAATTTTAGTACTGGTTCAACCCATCCGAGCCTTTTGTATCTACAACAGTTTTATAGAAAACACCACTATTTTTGTCAAAAAACTACCAATTAATACACCATTAAAAGCGTAAGTAAAGGGCCTAATGTATTTATGATCTGCTGATTAACAAATATTTAAACAAAAAATAGAGGGTTTACCGTCAATATAAATCAAAATAATAAGGAATGTTGTCACTTTTCTAATAGAGATTGTTCTCCTAATGGCGTAGACAATGATCCAGTTGAATTTGCTGTATTTATCTTGTATTATATACAAAAGATAAAAAATAAGTATACACAAGACTAATGTTCATACAATAGATCAATGTTGTACATCGTGTTTCTCGTTCAGTCAAGGGTTATGTTGTCGGCTGTACTTCTGGTGGAGGTCTTTCAGTTTATAATGATGACGAGAAGCGTCTTGCAGTATGTACTCATGCTAATGGTACAGTAGAAAACGTTCCCTTGTTGCCCTTATAGAGTAAAATGATCTTTCCTCATAAGTAAACAACAAAACAATCATATTATAATTATAATTAGAATACAGCAAGCGTACAAAAACTAGCTTTTTTTTTTACTCTCTTAGATTAATTGTAATAAAACATATACTTTATTTATAGAAAAGAGAGTGTTTTATTTTTCTTTTCTTTTCTTTTTTTTTTAAAAAAAAAGAAACAGACATGGATACTTTTTTGATTGTTTGAATGATTCCTTTTATGATTTTTTCAGAATTATAAATTAAATTTAGAACAGGCGGCAGAAGACAAGGAAATTTCAACACAGTTTCTGCTAAGTGTAACCTTTTTGAATGAATCTCTACCAAATATCATAAATAAAGCAGTAAGGTTCATGCCTATTACAAAATAAGATTAAGCACACAGGTTAAAATACATTTGATTACCTTTCACTTGTCATTCTGATTGGCTTGGATAATATCCGAGCAAATAAAATAAAACGCAATTTGAGTTGACACGTGATTTATTTGGGAACTGTGTGCTGATTTGACTGGAACCATTAGTTAATGTGAGTATCTGAAAATCGATGAGACTCTTGAATTAATATCATTATATGTCTCAATTTAATCAATCGAGATAGCTTGAAAGTTCAAAGCAACATTCGTGTCATGATAACGCGCCATTCTTTTTTTTTTTAAAAAAAAAAAAGTAGCAAAAAATCGAATCACTTGCATCTTTGAGAGAACTCATGTTATTTAGTATCAGTATGATCACTATTAAGGAAACATCAAATGGTATTGATATTTTTGTATCATGAACTATATTTTAAATTTAAGACGTACATATGTAGATATACATTTAAATATGTAGATTTAGATAATAGCACTCCTTTGGATTTTATTTAGCTCATCTTAGGGAATATCAGATAAAAGAAAAAACAATTGAAACGTCGACAGTCGGTTTTAAAATTCTTATTTTGAGACAATGATGAATAAGAGTGATATATTATTTTAAAAGAAGTACAGAAAAAGAACAATTCATAAGGGATACATTTGTGTGTTATTTATAATGCGCAAAAGCAGTCTAAAAATCCAGTATGACTACATACTTTGATAAAGATAAATTAATGTAAACGTTTCAAAATCATCAGCAATGTTTATAAGTCACGCGATTGGTGCTTCTACAAAAAGTATATATAAAGCTTAGCTTAATTTTTCTAAATACTTTTTTTTCTTTTATTTTATTCCATTCAATATCATATTTATATATTTGTTTGAGCTTTATTTTTCAATGGTTTCCAATGGATCTATAAATGCAGCATGGGCTGTTGTATTGACTAGCACTAATGACTATATCAAGGGCATACTTTCACTTAAACACGCGTTACATACAGTTCACAAAAGTCGATATCCTCTTCTCGTCTTATATACCTCATCCGTGGTGCCTGAAATCCAAAACTTATTAAAAGAAGTAGGATGTCAACTAAAGGAGATTGACCCTATCCATCCAAAAGGCAAAGTAACATATACAGCAGAAAGGTTTACAGAGACATGGACAAAGCTTGTAGTTTGGAATCAGGTTGATTATGATCGATTGGTACTTTTGGATGCCGATATGTTGCCTCTCCAAAACATGGACGAACTGATGGCTTTAGACTTGCCAGATAAAGACTGGATCGCTGCATGCCACGCGTGCGTTTGTAATCCACAAAAGATAAAGCACTACCCCTCTAATTGGGTGCCAGAGAACTGTGCATATACTGCATGTGATAAAAAAGCAAATATTGTTGCCCCACCAACTACAAAAAAAATCGATTACTTTAATAGCGGTCTTGTTGTGCTCAGTCCTAATTCAAAAAAATTCAGCGAAATGGTAGATTATCTTAACAGTGTTCCTGATCTCAATATCTATCCGTTTCCAGACCAAGATTTTTTAAATGAAATATTCAAGGATTGTTGGAAGCCTCTTGCTTATATATATAACGCTTTGAAAACACTGCAGTCAGCCCATCCATCCATGTGGGAAACAGGTTGTGTAAAGAATATTCACTATATCTTGTCGAAACCATGGAATATACCCCTTGATCAAGAACTATTGCCAACGGAATCGATTTACAAATTGTTGTACAAATATTGGTGGGACATTTATCTGGAAACGAATCAGGAAATAGACTTAGTACACCTTGAAAACATCCTTTCAAGCGCGAAAAAGAGTTAAATAAAAAAATAAACTCGCTGGTGTAGCGAAACGCTGGCGAAAAAGAAGAGGAAGAGTAATATATTAGATTTTTGTTAAAAGAGATCGTTTAAACCTTTTAAAACTTTGTAATAGAAATATATATAATAAAAAAATAAATAAAAAAAAGGGTATAAAAAGTGTTATAAAATGTACTGTATTACTGTATTTGAATGAGTTTGGGACAGGTCAAATGAATATGGGCTATAAATTTTTTTTTTTTTTTTTTTTTTTTT
>VCJD01004731.1:7318-20156 GCA_024140245.1 Backusella tuberculispora | reverse complement strand
TTTTTTTTTTTTTTTTTGGAAAATGATGCATATCTCTGGTATTGCATATACATACTCTTTCGGAACCAGCCAGATCGACAAAATGAAATTTACTTGTCACCGTTCGTTTAGATGAGTCCCCTGGAACCACTTGATCATCTCCTGGCAGTTGCTGTTTTAAAATTACTGAAAATATAGCATGCGATCTAGATGAGACAGAATTCATGTCTGTTGAACCCGTTGTACGACATAAAGATCCCTTTGCCAAGTAGCGCAAAAGCTCATCAGGACTAGTACAAGGTTCTTCACGTACACCGCTCCAATATATATTCTTATTACAATCTTCGCGGATTTGAACATCGCATAAAGTAACACTTTTTTTCTTTGTGTTTTGATTTTGATAGACATTCAAGAGATCAACTAAATCTTCGTTATATAACTCTAAAAAGGTTACATATACTTGATATTCAAATCCAGAAGTTGACTTTTCTTTTTTTAAAGCCAACTTTTTATAAAGGTCATTAATGAATCGAGGAACAATTCCTGGTTATGTATTATTAAATTAGCCTAGAGATAATGAGTTTTTATTTATATAAATTCACCTTGTTGTTCAGAATCTATATTGCTTCCATCAAGTGCTGTTCCCATACTGAATGTTTTACCCGATCCTGTTTGACTTTTAATTATTTATTATTAGTATATACAAAAAAAAGTAAGGGGTATATTTTTATTATCTGTATCGTACCCGTAGGCCAAAATAGTGGCATTAAAACTAATAATGATGTTAGTATTTTTCTATGTGATTGAATTTTATTTTTTGTTTTCATTTTTTTTTTTCATTTACCCTTCAACAAATTTCTCCATCAAAGGAATGACACTCGTCTCATAAATTGTTTTCTGTGCTGTATGTGTATCAAACACATAATCGTAGGTAAACGAATGGTCTTTTCCAATCAATATTTGAGGTTGATGTGGTATAAACGATATGCATTCCGTACAATTTGAAAGGTGTTCTTTTTGTGTCAATGGTCGTACACGTAGAGCAACTCTATTTTTATTATTTTATTTGATAGTTCCGTCAGCTTATTTTCTTTTTTTTAAAAAAAAGGGGGAGGTACGTACTTGACTGTAGTAGAAGCCATATAAAGTGGTACTTTTAAATGGAATTAAAATATATATATAGAAATTATATAGAAGTATTATAAGTTATCAAAAATGCTATGAATAGTACAAGTTCTATTTTATTTTTATGTTGAAGAATGAAAGAAGAGAGAAAAGTAAGAAAAATCAGGAGAAAAAAAATAAATACTACAAAAATAAAGCTCAAACGTTTCAAAAATTTAGTGATTATCTGACGTTCAATTGCATTAAGTGAACTATACATAGGTAGCTTTTGTATTTTTATACTTGACTTTACACTTTTTAGACAATCAACGCTATTTTAAATACTAATATTAGAATAAATATATAACACATTAAAGTGTATTAAATAGCTACCATTTCTAAAGTAGCTTTACTTCATCGTTTCAGTTTTATCTCACGTGTTACAGAATGCGATCAAAGGCCAGTTCGCTCACAGACTAGAACACATCATGGGCTTTTTAATAAATAAAATCCTATTATCCTAATATAGTACTGAGCATTAGAATAGTATCTGCGTGTCAAAACGAATAATAATTAACCGATCTGTTCTTATTTGAGTAAAAAAAAACCTGTTTGTGTATAAATGGTCTGGGTCAATCTCATGACACGATATCCAGCCAGTATAGTTTTATCTTTGGCCGGTAATCGGACAAAAACAGATATTTTTTTAATTGTGCATAGATCGCAAGCATCTTTTATTACCAGTAACAATCTTTTTTAATAGATAAGCTTCAACAATTTACTTTATTTTTAATAATATTATTTCAAAGACTAGCTTCAAATATTGTCTTTCTAAAAAGAAAAAAAAAGTAAGTCAACAATCTACATAACTATATAAATAAACCATTAATCATAAATCAAATACTAAATAAAATCAAGCAGCATAATCAATTTGTCATTATTAATTATAAGTTGCTCACTACTACTTGCGTTTAAATTATATTGACAAAAGGAAACATCTAAAAAAAAAAAGTTACTAATGTATGGTCAAGCCACTTTGGTTTTAAACATAACATGACATGATTTCGAACACTGGGTTAAGTGCATGTATTCAGGATGAAGGGAATAATGTGCCAATGCATTTCTATTCTCCTGTTGTTATATCGATTCAGAGGATTAAAACCAAGGTACCAAGAAAATCTTTAAAACAAATAAACAAATAAACAAACAATTATCTTTTTTAGCATTAAAATATACAAGCAAAAATCGCTCTTCCCATTTAAAGTAAAATTCAATTTCTAGCCAAGGTTTTTATTTTATTTTTGTATATTTCTAATAAACGCAGACAAAAGCGAGTACATATCTAGATTTTTCTTTTCTTTTTTGCTGTGACAACGAAAGTCAATTATACAGAAAATAATTTAATTGACGGCTTTTATAATGTTTTTCTTTTTTTTTTAAGGGGTAAAAAAAAATAAGAAAATTGTATAACAGCAGATGAATAGCCGCTGTTCGCTAGTTCACTCTACACTTTTTTTTTCTCTTATAAAAAAGCCAACTTTTGTTATTAACATGACCAAGAATATTAATTTTGAATCCGATGACATTGTAGAATGAATAAACAAAAGGTAAACAAAACTTTACTTTGCTCCCCGTTTATGCCTGAACTTTATAAATTACTTCTCCCCCTTAAAGCTCCTTGATTTTACGGCACCATCTATGCTTGATTGTATGGCTTAGTCTATTTTAATAAGGATGAACTAGCATAATCAAAACAGTTTGATGTCAAAAGGGAAAATCGTGTCGTTTGAAGGTAGTACATATCTACCATATTTTGAAACCATTTTTGTTGTTATTCTTAAGTATTTCAAGTGTTTCTTCCGAACTATATGGAAAAAGGAAAATTTGTAAGAACGATATCTCAAAATAGAATATATACACTGAAAGTTAAGTTTCACAAAAAAGCAACTTTGCTGCGTTTGATGTGATTTGTAATATACTTTTTTTTTCTACTAAAGCGAAAAAAAAAAGGGTGCTTCAAAAAAGTGCCTTATATACATTTTTTTTAAAAATAATAATAATACGTTAAAAGATATAAAAGGTAAACTATTGGCATTGTTTTCAAAGGAGAAAGTCAGTTTCTTCATCTTAGGTACATATAAATATGAAACAACTGAAACTGTACTAACGAAAGGTTCAAGTATATGACGTTTTCATAAAAAAAAAAACTAACGATGGAAGACACGTGTAACAATGATTGCTACTATATATACATTGTAAAAACGGTGATGACAAACATATATAACTCTATTTTTTTTTTGTAATTGATTTATAGCAGTGTTTGGATTAGACCCCAGTTTATTCTAATGCCTCCTAATCCTTCTACATAAAATGTGGTACTTTCTTGTATCTCAAAATACATGGCCCATTTTCTTATCGCGTCTGACCACAATGTAAAAACACGACTACATTTATAGTAATACATGGCTTTTTTTCTTCTTTCCTTTAGAATATTTTTTTTTATGTTTACCTAAAGTGATTATATGTAGGATTATCAGATATTAAATGTCAATACCTTTCTCTTCTTGTAAAATTAGATCGCTTATGTCCTAAATACATAGGAGTAAATGAAGAGATTAAAACTTCGCATAATGTTGAGAGAAGCTATACATTGATGTCTTAATGGGTAATAGAGGATGCTATAGATGACATCAAGGAAAACTTCACTGTTTAAAATTATAACAAAAAAAAAAAAGATCTAGAATACAATTTATGTCGAAATTCTCAAACAAACTACTATGTTCGGTGATGATAGCACTAATATATAAACATGAAGATGATGCTTAACTTTGTCATTTATATACTAAAGTTGTCTAAAGTTCTCAGTTCATCGGCACAGACAATATCGTCATGAATAATTTAAAATATAAAGCGATATTTTTAATAGCTTAAGATGATATAGAAGCAATGGTTTTAGCGTCAAATAAATAGATCAATACAAGTATAAACTCTCATTAAAATAAATACTTATTAACAGTTTTATGCAGAATAAAATATATTATATTTCTATAAATTTTTTAGTTGGTGATTTATATAACTTTGTAGACTAAGTACTTATTAATTTGAACCGAGGCTAGCAATGTAGCGTACTCCTTGCTAGTATATATCTCAATTAATTTAGAAATTAGCTGAAGATTCGATACTTTTTTTTACATTTTAGAAACTTTACACTAAAGTTGAAGTAACAAGCGTATGTAAATCTAAACTATTATTAGGGTCTCAAGATATATTTTCTAGAAAGAAAAGAAAAACTAGTCCAACATAATTGTTTTATTTACTCAAATACTTTCATGTAGTATCTAATTAAAATCAATATATATCTCAAGTCCATTCTTACATTGAAAGAAATTATCTGGATTATTTTGACTTTCATCTGAACTGCGTTACTTTTACGACTTTAGATTAAATTAATATTAATATTAAATGAACAGAAAAAAAAATTCTTCGTTTCCAATCTTCATGAATATCATATACATCTGGGTAATTTCAAGACTTAATAAAAATATGCACATATATATTTAAATGATGTATTCAGTTTTTTTTTTTTTTGAAGAATTAAAGAGAAATAATACAAAAAAACGTCCAGTAATAATATTGACCAAAAATTCCATTTTGATATCTTCATCTGCTGTAGTAATCATGTATGTATCAATAACCCCAGATTATATGTTCATGTTTACTCTAATAGTAAAACAAAATTGACGAGTATTCTATTCGAAATTTACTAAATCATACTTTATTATTTTTGGATTTATAATCAAAAGTTCAATAATTGTAATTTAATTCCTTTTTTTTTTTTAGACCAAAATAATAATGTAGAATATACATAATGACAGATGGTTTTTTTATATATGTATATATAAAAACTAAGATCTATTTTTTCAATTAGGTTAAATAAAAGTAAGTAATTTATAGTTAAGCTTATAAATATGTTTGGAATGACACTAATGACATCAAAAGATATCTTTCAAGTACTTCAAAATGAAGATCATTGATCAACACAGTTTTACAAATAGTTTATTTAATCACATGGTACCGTTTAAATATTAAGTGCGATGATCTGCATGGAGTCTACTGATGAAGCACAATGTGAATATCTGAAGTATAGCTTCTTTTTTCGAAACAGTAAAAATATCGCACTAATTTTGTAGACTTTATTTCATCTAATAACAATAATAATAATAATAAAAATGTTAGGTGTCGTTCTACAAAAGTCCACTGGTATAGGTAGATACAGCAAAATGTCCTTAAAAATAAAAGTAAATATGGAATTTGAGACTTTTAAAAAAGCAAGCACGTGTATCATCTGCTCAATTGAAACATATTGCATTTCCTATTTTCATCAAGTAATATAGCATGATTCGTTCTGAAAAACGACTTTTAGATAAAGGAGAGCTGGCTAAGCCAAAAGTTGCACATTCTCCCCATACATACACACTTACATATACATACATATACGCTAGACTTTGAGTTTTATTATTTAGACTGGTTTTGTAAGTACTAAAAGTTTATCTTTTTGAACTCTTTTTTTAAGAAAAAAAAATATATATCGAGTTAATATGGTGATAATAACTAGTAATACGTTTTTTTTCTAAAAAATAAAAATAAAAAAAACGAAGCATAAAAGAAACACATCATTTCTTTATCATATATTCACAATCAAAGAAGACATGTGTCGAAGAAAACGATCAAAAGATCAATCAGATATCATTTTTTGTTGTTATCTCCTTGCAGACATGCAATAAAGATGAAACATGGATGATTATAATTAAAACAAAAACATACACACTTGTTTTTTATTTTTTTATGAGAGTTAATAAGTTATATAAATTATTAATATAAGATAAACTAAAAAATAAAAAGAAGTAAACCTGTATACTACAATTGGGAGATAATAAATGAATTAATTTTTATATATAGATGTAATATTATATACACTCCTCTCTTTATAATTAGCTCAATGCAAGCTCCTTATTACATTGCATTACATTTGAACGTTGCTTTTCATTTGTTTATCCCCATTGAATCGATGGGAGATTGGTATATTTGCTTGTTGGTATGGAGGGTAATAATGCACTCGTAGATGCCTTCTCATATTACTGTGTACACTGAAGCTTCGACCACATCCTGGATGAGGACATTGGAAAGGCTTTTCACCCGTGTGTGAATAAACATGAATCCGGAGTGAAGAAGGTCTGGAAAATGACTTTATACAAAAATTGCAGTGGTATCTGTGATGACCCTTCTGAGATTGCTCTGTTCTTTCATTTTGGTTTGGTTGGAATACAGGATAGCCTGAAGCTGTGTGAGACCTGGCACGACGGGTTTCTGGTAAAGGAACAGGGTCCATCGTAGGTCTTGAGAACTCAAAAGAATCCGAAACTGTGCGACGATGCCTGTGATGAGGTTGTGATGTATAAGTAAAAGGACTAGATGGAAACTGCATTACAGGTACATTTTTTGGTGGAATCATTGGCGGGATTATCTTGGAAGGGTCTTTATATAAAAGGTTAAATAACAAAAAATTGGTTATAATTTAGGTAAGCACTTACGTGGATGCTCATTAAAAAGTCCTTTAAAGACATACTTGATAGGAGGTAATGTAATTTTGTTATCCATCTTTTCTAATATTACTTTTGATAATTAAAATAGTATTTATAATTCTAAAATACAACAGAAAGAAGAATAAAGAAAGAGAATAAAGAAAACAAAAACTTTTTATATAAAAAAAATAATGTGCAGATCATTAAGTCAAATGATTAAGTTATTTGTTGCAGATCGATGGGGGCAGCACATTTCTTAAAAAAACAAAATCATCTGGCATTGGATGAAACGCCACAAATAATCAATCTCTAATATTTATTCTGCAATAAATACTTTTTGTTTACGATACATGTAGAACTGGGAAAAAATCTAAAGAGGGGAGTGTTGTATGAGAATATGCATACCAATGTAATAAATCAATCAAATATTCTGTTTTTACTTACGGTGAAATCAAAGAATAAAGTGCCTCCACTTCCAAGTAACCAAGGATAATTAATTAACAGGAAAGTAGGATCAAGTGATACAAATACAATACTCTATTTATTTCTTTGTCAATAGCTATTGTTTCTCTCTCCTATTTAGCTTTGGTCACTTACCAAAAAATATGTAATGTTACCTAAAACACTAAAAACAAACATAGTCAAGCTAAGACCCTCTACACTCTCAGTTCTAAAGTTTTGCATAATTTGGGGTATACGACTTGCACAATAAAGAATAGCACTGCCCCAACCCAAGAGTTGAGGTAAAAGATGCAATTGTTCCACATCGATTTTTCGACCTGACCAAAAGAAATAATAAGCAGAACCTGACAATAAACCTACCCACATTAAAATCGATGAAATAAAGAACAGTCCAATTATTTGCTTTGTACGGCTTGATGTTTTTGAGACAATGGTTGTACTCGAGTAATTGCTCTTAGTATGAGATAAAAGTGAGCTACGTTCAGATAGCGAGGCAGCGGAGTCACAGCTCTGATCTATTGAAAGAGGATGCCGTGCTTCCGGATCAACAAAGACCACTTCTTCGTCTCTATCACTACTTGATTTACAATATGATCTATAGTAAAGTACTTGCCCCATCATAGCGCAATCTGCAAATAAATAGTATAATGCCAACAAAAGCTAATACATTAAAGAAATATAAAAATATAAGTAGCTTTTTTTTTTTTTAGAGAAAAAGGGAGCATTTTGGGGGGTTACCATAGTAAATAATAAATTCTCTAAAATAACACCAACTAAGTTCAAGATATCTCCAAGAATCCAAAATGTCAAGAACTGAACAGATATGCCATCGGTATTCTTTCGTATGTAGTTCTCTCGAATTTGCCTAACAAATAAAAATCATACGTCAATTTTCTTTGATTTCCATTCTTTTTTTTTTTTCCAAGAAAAACGAGATGATGTACGGTGTAAAGACCACGATCCAGCAGACGATCGAGAGGTAACCGAGAAAAACAGCCAAGTTTTCCTTGTCAAAAAAGTCTAGCATTCTTCTTTAAAGTCGAAGAAAATGTCTCTCTTCGGAAAAGAAAAGGAAATAAGTTGAAGTACAGCTGAATAACTTTAGATACCCAAGAAATGAAGCAAGTCACACTGATTTAAAAAATAGTCTACGTCACTAACAAAATTATAATTAAAAAGCTCAGCAAAAATTTGAAGCATTTAAAAAAATAATAGACTACTTGTAATAAAACAATGTGCTGAAAAACACATAATATATTTATTTTTGTTTATTTTGTTGATTGTTAGGACAAATTGAATTTTCATATACATTCTTTAACCTAAGTATATTAACACTCATATCTTCAAGTGCTTGTGGATTACCTTTAAATTTTTCAAGAAATATCGCTGCTTGGCCTTGTAAACGCGAAAAATTGTTAATATAATTTTCAAGTGAAGAAGTAGCATCACCAGTGATATGAAGTATATCATCATTATCATTACTATTGTTGGTGGCAAAAGAAGTACGAGCAGAGAAGTCAATCAGTTTTGTTCTTAAAACAAGAAATATGTGTTTACAAAGACCAATTTGGTCAGGACAGGAGCGGGAAGTATGATGGTTGTTTTCAACACGAACGGTATAAAATATGTCTGGTGTAGTAAACTATTTGCAAAAAAAAAAACGTCTATAAGAGCATCCCCATCAGTGGTGCTATTTTTATTTTAATGCCAAATTTACAATTAAAATAGCCCATCAGTGGTTTTATTTTATCTTAAATTTAACATTTAAGTTTGACATCAAGATTAGATAAAAAAAAGCCGTCCCTGATTTGTATTTGTTTGTTTTTTCATTATCTTTTACTTTCTTAAAATGAACACCCCATTCAATGAGAATAGCCATGAAACTTGCATAAGCAGCATTGGCAAATTCTTCTTCAATTATATGGTTTCCAAGACAATGCTCGAAATATATGTTGAAATCCATGTTATATAGTTTAAAAAAAGTAAAGGGAACAAGGTCAATATATTTTATTGAAATAATTCGCTCATCCATCCAAAAAGAGCAGTGACACTTAAAACTCCGTATTTTTTTAACTTTAAAATCATTACAACTGTTGGGTGACATTTGTTTTAAAGTTTGGAATTTGAATTTTAAAGATAAAATAAAACTAGAATAGCACCACTGTTGGAGATGCTCTAATACATTTAAAGTAAATAATTAGTAACTATAATAATACTGAAATGCTATAGACTATGATGATTATGATATGTTACATTAATTTCATCACCTTCAGTGATCATACAAATAGCATCATTAATGTCAATAATATCAGATCTTTCCTTTCTTTCTTTTTCTTGTTGAGATAAAAAAATTGCTTGGTACCAAAGTGAACACGTAAAGCATCTTGTATATAATCATTAATATCAACTTGAGAAAGCATATAAACAATATGATCAACACGAGTATTCCCCCTATGTCCAAAATACAGTGACTTAAGCTGATTATGATATGTTTCAATCAAATCATTTGTATTGAAAGTGCCATCTTTTCTCCACGGACGAGCCCATAAACTTCTTTTTCGATGCCAATTGATTTCATAGTATTTATAAAAAATGGGGAACTTGTCTTCCATTTCTTTCTTGAGGTCGGCAAAAAGACTATCATAATCAACTTCTTCATCGCAGTACATTAAGTTATTTAAAAAAGCTCTCACAGAGGTACGAGCAACTTGACTTTCCAAGGTGGAACCAACAACCTTTACATCAATTTTGAGTTTTTTCTCCCATGCCCTTTTGATGTGTCAATGACACAGAGATATACTAACAGTATCTTGAAATACTTCACGTAAAGCTGATATTTTAGTTGGACTACAGTCAATCATAATCCTTTTAACAGGAAGGGAGTCACCAGCAGAATCTAAAAGCCATTTTAACTATTGGAAAAGAATAAGTTGCCTTTCAGCATCAGTAATAAAAAAAACAACAGGAACACCTTTGTTGGTTACAAGGCTCTTAACAACTATAGTAAACAGGTAACAAGAATCATTGGGATTATTAAAAGAAGTGCAGTTTTTGTGAGTTGAATCAATACACCATTCTTTAGCTTGTTTTAATAATTCTAATTGCCAAGAGGAAAGCCAAAAAACAAGAAAAGGACCGTTCGAATGTTGTTTAAATAAAGTTTGATAATTTTTTTTTGTTAAATATTCTAACCAAAGTTCGGTGCTTTGTTTGTTAAGATAATGTTTGCGAGATAAAGAATTTAAGCGTCTATTGATTGCATTTTGTACATCGTGATAATTGATGAGCAGAGAAGAAAGAAAGAGGTTGTAAATGGGGTTAGTTTCAAGTTGTTCTAATCCATCTTCAGTTAAACGGAGCAAGACTTTTATAGATTCCCAGTCATTGTATTTTTCTACAGTATCATTAATTCAATTTTTGATAAGAGAGGAGAGCCGAGATTCACTGGTAAAAGCTTGAGGGTCAAGAGGATCATGATTTTTATGTTTTCATTTATAAATAACTTCAATTGTGCCATCAGTATATACTTTCTTCATAAAACTAGCAGTACATCCAATCTTAATAGAGGGAGCAGTCTTTCTTTTTTTAACAATTCTATTCATATTATTATTATTTTTAGTATCAGTAGCAGTGGTATCAGTAGTATCAGTAGTGGTAGTAGTAATAGTAGTAGTAGTAGTAGTATCGTTTTTTGTACTTACTAAAATAATTAAAAAAAGTCAGTTAGAGAATACCATTAACTAAAAAAAAATTCTACTCCTACATCTTTTTTTAATATTTCTAGGTGCTCCAGCATGGTCACAACGGAAAAGTTCAGAGCTCAAAAAGATAGAGGCTTTTTTTATTTTAAGATCTTCAAAGTTATGTTTAGATTTACTCTCATATTTTTGATGTGAGTACCAGTGCGATATTTATGAGCAATTTAAATAAAAATAAAAATAATAAGAAATGAGACTCTACACCTATGAAAAAAAATTACTTTATTGTTTCGTTCTAAATAAAATAATGAAGATTAATAGCACTATAACCTTCCTCATTTGTCTTCCTCAGGCCTAAGTATCAACAGGTGTACCTCTACATCTAAAAATATAAGCAGCCTTATTTTTTTATTGGTTGTCCCATTTTCAAACGAGTGTCCTAAATTTTCTTGGGTATCCCATTTTCAGAATCAGTGTTCCAAATTTTATTTGCTGTCCCATTTACAAATCTGGGTGTCCCAAAAAAATTTAAGTGGCCCAACCTATTTTCCTCAGCTATACAATAAAAAGAGAGAAAGGAAAGCAATACTTTTGTTACAAAAAAGTTTGTCTTTCAAACACTCAATTTCAAATTCAATTCCAATTCCGCGCCTTTGAAAAGCTTTTGCTATTGGTCACTTTGCCACTGTTTTTCACACAAAATTTCTTTTTTTCTTCTGATTGTTCATGTCGAACGATTACGCAGATCAACCCTCGCCTGATTATTCTGACACGCTCGAAGAGTCTTTTCAACAGAATGTTTCTGGAATTGAACAAAGTGACCATTCAACTGCAGAGCATGAAGAAAGTGATGGTGATTCTAACATTGATGACTCAGTGAAGGAAGAGAGGGCACGTGAAATGTATGAGGAAAGTCATCCCGACAAGGAACAACAACAACAAGGCGGACGTGAAATTGGTCTTCAGGAAGCTAACTGGAGTGTTTCTTCACATCGGCCACATTGGGGCCCAGAAAAATTAAGAGACAATAATCCTTTGACCTATTGGCAGTAATGTGCTTGACTAAATTATCTATTATTATTAGTTCTAACCAATGTTTTATTTTTTCTAGATCAGATTGTCCAGATGCAAAAAAAAACCATATCATAGATTTGACCTTTCGTCAAGCAACCATTATTAAACAAGTATCAATATTCATTGACTTTTACCAAGACGAAAGCTATACACCGAGAACAATTGTTATACGAGCAGGGAATTCGACTCGAGATCTTGTAGTAAAATATTAAATCAACAACTTTTGATATTTAAAAAAAGTGTTTATTACTTAATTGATATTATAGGATGTGCTCACATTTGAATGTCCTCAAACTGTGGGTTGGGTAAATGCAGATATCAGTGAGGCAGCGAGGTACTTTTGGTTAAATAATTGGCTTGATTTGATGCTTATTTATATATATATACAAATAGTGAATTAATTCGAGTGTTTAAACTACAAATTGTTATTCTAAGTACTCATTTAAATGGCAGAGATACTCATATTCGACAAGTCAAGGTTTATTCTGTTCTACCGTAAGTAAAAGTAAAAAATATACAAGCGATAATTAATTAAACAACTTTACCTATCTTTCACTCTCTATTTTAGTAAAATACTTGAACCTGATAAATATATCAAAACAAAGATGAAGGTCGATATAGGTTTACGTTAGATGGAGATATAATCCCCCAAGTTCGAGAAATAAAAATAGTTTTTGGGATATTATAGTAAAGTTATAGCAAATAACTAGAAATGAACCAGGATAGCATGAGATATGGGCGAGAATAAGAATGAGGATTACCAAAAAAATAAAAAAGTATTAGAATCATAAATCATAAACAGATAATATTTATGAAGATTCATATTTTTGACGTTCAATTGAGTTCTGGGCTTGAGGCAAAAGTTTTTTTATATTTACAATTAATATAGAAAAAATTATACTTTTGTTATACTGTGTTTTTCAAGAAAATGAATTTTTT
>VCJD01004725.1:29182-49192 GCA_024140245.1 Backusella tuberculispora | reverse complement strand
CAGTTTTTTTAAATCAAAAAAAAAAAAAATAGGCCTTGAGAATTCAGTTTGTCAAGAGAAGCTAGTGTGAGTAGTATTTGTGTAACATTACTTATTGCAAGGGTAACACAACGTGGGGTAATAAATAACAGAGGTATGAGACTTTTTGTTATATTCAAAGAATAAAAGGGTATTTATAAATTCAAATAAGGTATCAAAACATAAGGAACGCCTTTAACCGTTGTTTCATGAGGGTTCTTTGTATAACGATCTTCCCCCGGACGCTTTCCCCGATTCGGTAACTAAACAAGTTTTTTGAATTCATGTGACTTTTTCATTTTGAAAAAAAATACCAGCTTCTGAAAAACTATAGCTATATCACTAAATCATTAATAACATTATTATGTAAAACTATGATTTTTTAGAAAATTATATATCATGATTCTAAATTTTTTACAGTACTTTTTAAAATACCATTTTGAAAATTTGCTTGTCTAAATCTATATATACGTACATACATATACGTGTATTTATATATATAGATATATAAATGCCATGTGAGCATCAAAGGTCGGCCCATCACAAGGGACGGAAATAAAGCCAGGTTTATGCTTTAAAATCAAGGAAGGTGGGGAATCAAGCAGTCCCTCTTTTTTTTTCAAGAACCGCGATGTATACAGAACGAACAATATATTAAACTTCATTACCCCGCACTTTTTTCCCATCCTTTCCGGGCTCCCTTTTCTTCCCTCTCTCTTTTTCCTTTTCTTTTTTTTTATAATTTTTTTTTTCTTATTGTACTTCAGTCACTCTTTTAAAATTATTTATACATTTGTACTCTAAAAAAATATAGTTTTTTTTTTCTTTTTAATTTTATTTTGGAAGGTTGAAAATGTCTGAATATCATTCATTTACATTATCCCATAATTCAAAACCATCAAAAGAAGAGTACCAAACAAGGCCCGAAGACTCGCATTATACATTTTTGTCTAGACATAACTTTAATAACAAAAACACGTACAATGAAACTGCAGACTTAGTTGGAACCAATATAAATCAATCAGAATTATCTGAGCAACAACAACAACATTGGTCTTCTAATAATCAGCTAAATTCTTCAGATTCAACTAACACCGATACTACCTCTTTTCAAAATTTCAGTGCTGCAATGAATGGTTCCTCACATTATGCGTATAGTGATAAATCTAATGAATATAATAGACATGAACCGATAAAACCATCGTCTGGATACCCTTTGTTTGACTTTTTACCATTTGATTCTGAAAATACGCTCATGCTAGACAATGTACATCAAGTAAATATATATATAGTTTTACGAATAGAAAATAAAAACAGAGAGAGAAGAAGAAGAAGAAGAAGAAGAAGAAGAAGAGAAAATGTTTAAAACATCCATTCCAGTTAAATATAATCTCATTTTATTTTTTTAGGAGCATACGCCCATTCTTTCTTTTAACGCTCAAAATAATACTAATGATTCTCATGGTCAAAAATTTGATCGATCAATGTTACCATATTTTGATCAGATCGAAATGAATCAGCAAAACCAGCAGTATTCGGCGCATTCAAATGTAAATGATCAACAACAGAACAAAATCAATGACTCAAAAGATGACAGGCAAGTAGGTGAAGAGCATCAGCATCGTCACAAACAGCAACAGCAACAGCAACAGCAGATTCAAAGTAGCACTATGATGGTAACTTAACTACCTTGTCTATTTTTTTTCTCACGATAAAAAAATTGATTAGAAATAACTCTTATATAGTCTTCCGTTTCCCAGAATGTTCCACACTCCTTGAGTTTACAGCATCATTCTAATTTTTCCGCAGCTTTTTCGCCACCTACTTCACCCACGCCAGCTCAGACTTCTTCCTCTGCAGTCACGTCAGTTTATAGAGTTCCAAATCTTACAATTCAACAGCAGCAATTCTCAAATAATAACAGCCCGAGTTTTCAAACTCCATCAAGCTCTACCAATCAACCGAATACAAACAACAGCTTTCCTAATGGCGGCACTTCTACTCAATATACAATGACAAACTCGTACCAACCAATCGAGACCCAGGATCAACATTTCTCACAGGGAAGCTTTTCAAGACCGCAAGATGACACCAGTCATGCTTCAAGCTTTTTGGAGTTCCAGTCTCCACCAAGTCGCATCAATACATCCGTCACTTCGCGAATGACTCAGGGCGTTGTCAATGCGGCAAGAATGAAGCCAGCTATTCAAAACTATCTTGAAGGAGAAAATCCAATTGAAGCAGGCGAAAGAACTGTAATTATTATGACAAGTAAAGTTGCACAAAAAAGTTACGGCACCGAGAAAAGGTAATGTCATTGACACTTAAACATCAGTATATATAAAGTCTTGATGAATTTGATTTGTTTTTTTAAAAAAACTTACCCACATATTTATAGATTCCTATGTCCTCCACCAACTGCTATTTTAGTAGGTTCAAGCTGGTGGACGCCACCAACAAAAGCATTATCTGAAGCAATTGAATCTCATGGTTCCTTTTTTCGTGATAGATTTAATGTAATGAGAGCGCCTCCTACACTCTCTATCTGTATTTCAGGTGAATCCTCTAGTCATCAGCAAGGTTCTATTGAATGGTATAACGTTTCTGGTAAACTAGTTGGTCAAACCGGCAGTTCTATTATAAAACCTATTCAGCAACAACAACAACAACAGACAAAAAATAACGGTGATGGTACAGATAATATTTCAAATGATCCACCGCCTCCTGAAAATAGCACTTCTAAACCTGTAGTAAGCGAAGACTGGTATAAAAACAATACAAAAGAACAATTGGCTGGTGGAAGATGTGTCCTGAAACGCCTATATATCAACGACGCTGATGAAAAACGAAAAAAAGTAGAATGTTTAGTCAAAGTACAACTTGCTAATGGACTTATGCTAGGAACACTATCAAGTAGAGGAATCAAAGTGATTAGTAAACCTAGCAAAAAGAGACAAAGCGTAAAGAATATAGAATGTAAATGAAACCCAACACATACATATATATAAATATCAAGAGACTAAACTTTAATTTCTTTGTAATAATTATTATAATAGTATGTATTTATCACGGAACTACAGTATCTCTTTTTAATAGGATTCGATCTCAAACAGTATCAACAAAATATCTTGGTGTCTCTTCTACAAATGGAGAGACCTCTTCGTTTGAATATCCTGGACGTTTACAAAACCAAAAGAACAATACAATTAATAGTTCCGATACATGTTTTGTAGCTAGGACTGGAAATTGGGATCCATTTATTATATGGATCATTGACCCTTCACAGGAAAGATCTGCAGAAGATACAAATGCTACTGGTCGAGCAGATGAATATATTGGATGTCCAAGTATTGTTCCAACTATTCCATATCCCAATCCGCCAAGCATTGCACTCAAAAACAAAACAAAACAACCGCTTGCTATTCGTTATAATCAGCACATTGTACTTCAATGCCTTACTACCGGTCTAGTAAGCCCTGTCATGATTATTCGAAAAGTGGATAAAGCCTCTACAGTTGTTGGAGGTAGTGCTTGTCCAGAAGACCTTGATCCTTCTCTTGGTGGAGGAGGTGAATGCGGTGATGAAATTTTAGGTGATCCTGTATCCCAACTCCACAAGATCGCATTGCAAATTGTACAGCCTGAAAGTATCTTTAATCAAGCAAATCAACAACAACAATCAGAGTATGGTCGATATCCAATGAACAATGATGGACAATATGCTTATCATAATCAATTTGGAATTCCTGTTCCTAATCAAAAACACGATATTAATAGAATGCCTCAGACGAATACTGGATCACCCATTTACCTTGCATGTTTAAATGACATTGTAGGAACACACAAATCAACCAACAAGCGTCTACCTATCAAACGTGCGTACCCATTATCATCATCAAGTGCGATTTCGAATAATTACATTTTCCCCCAAACTACTTCAAATTTTCAAATGAATAATGACTCCTCAAATGACAACAGAAACGTTCCACAAAAACGTCGTCTTTCGCTTCTCGATGACCAAACATACGTATACAACAACCAAAATCACTCTCTTTTCAGTGTTGCCGAGACTGACGGAGCTGGTATCCGTCGTAGAGTTAGTAGCTTAAACGATGTACAAAGATTCCCTAATGTCACCTCCTCGCATGAAAAGATTATTCACAGATCACATTCAATATCATCAAATTATTCTTCACAAAGTGATGCATCGGAAAGAAGTAACATGACTCGTAAAAATAGTATTGCTGCTAACAATGGACAAGCGCTTGCCGAATTAGGTGCATTTTGGTCTGAAGATGTGACAGATGCTGCTGTTTGGACAATCGTTGGAACAGGTAAATAAATGCCTAAAATGAATGTTTTTCTTTTCTTTTTTTTCGTTTTGCTAATAAAAACTCACATCTTTAGAATGTGCAAGATATACTTTCTGGACACCTCCTCACTTGGATGAGAACAAACAACAAAATGAACAACAAACAACTGCACCTCTCAGCACCCCCTTCCCTTGTTTACAACATTTTGTTATTTCTAATGAACACTATATTGAGTCGAAAAAGGCGGCCAAACCACAAGGAAGTTCAGATGATAGTGATAGTCAACGTATACCAGCTACCATGATGACAGTCTCTGGCGAAAATTTCACAAGAGATTTGCAAATTTGGTTTGGTGACATCAAGGCCCCTCTTACAGAATACCGCAGTCGAGAAATGTTGGTCTGTCGCTTACCAAGTCGAGAAGAACTATTAAAGTCAGTAGGTCTAATCAGAAACGACGCAGCAACAAACATTAACAACGATGATGATGACTGTAAAAAACCCGGAATGCCTTTTAGTATCCGTATACTTCTTGTTCGAGGAGATGGTGTTGTCTATAAAACAAGTCGATCTTATTCATTCTATTAACAAAAAAAAAACTTACATCATACATACATTTACTATAGTTTTATTGTATTTGCGATTTTTTATGTGTAATTATTTCTTTCCTTCTATCTTTTTTTTAGTTTATGTATTTTCTTTTCTTTTTTTTCCTTATCTATATCGACCCTGCTTCCCCATTCGAATTATGTATTCTACTTTTTACTTTTTTTTATTGTTATTATTATTATAAAATATATGACTAATCAAGGCCATTTTTAATTCATTTTTCTTTTACTTTTTTTACATATACACAATAGCTAATAAATATATAAAACAATTGTGTAATAGTTTCAACGTTAAATTTAATCGAATCTCACCTTGTTTTCTTAACCGGCTTTGTGTAGTAGATAATACATATGTACTTATAAAGATATATATTTAACTTTAAAAATATACTCTATTATGTTCAAGTTTAAACAGTGTGTTGCTATTCCATTATTGTTGATATTGATTATATATATATATATATATGTATAGTGAAGTATCTTGCTAAAAGCTGAAGTCGTTTTCAAATGCTCCATTGTATAAAAGAATAAATTTCACCATATATGTAAATGTATAAGATCTTGTAATTCCATCCCCATCATTTTTATTATCCATTTTTAAAAACATATAATTATCCTATCAAATAACCAGTTTATTCAGCATACACTATTACAACGAAATATGTGCTACCGAAAGACGCGGGAAAAGAGTATACTTGGCATATCTTTGTTTTTTAGGTAACATATAACAAAGTAAGAACTTTCAGGGATATATTCAACCCAAAAGTATTGTGTTTTTAAACTAGACATTATATAAAGTAAAACACACACAAAAAAATACTTTAAAGAGTATATCTAATTTGTAGAGTGAATAAGAAATTCCCAGTGAGGTATATACAAAAGATATACACATAGAATGTTTTATGATTATGTATATTAGTGAAAGTATTAGTGACATTTTCCATATTAATCAAAAGAATTAAGCTTTTAATATTATTCATAACGTAAACGATTATATAATTATTAATAGTTAATTAGTCTACACAAACGGTAAGATTAATATTATTACTATATTGAACAAATAAATCAGTGTGAAATGTTCATATAAGTTATAAATCAATTATAGTAAAATGCGTGTTTTTATTTAAAAGGTATTGTTTTCTAATTTTATAACCCATACGAGTTTAATATATAAAGATATACGAAGCTCATATAGAAACAGGATAAAATGTTCGTCATTGGGTCTTGTCTATACACCTAAATCAAGTTTTTGTGGAACGAATCACAAGGTACAGGACACAAAACACACACACACAAATATACAAATATACGGTTTTTTTAAAAAAAAAAAGTAAGAGTCTGAATAATGTGTGTATTTATTACAGTATAAGATGTAACTTTAAAGTACTTGTATTTCACTCTATAATAAATAAACATCCGTGATGTATGATCAGTGTACATATTTGCTGAAGATAGAAAAATAAAAACATATAGAAACATAAAAGTTTAAAAAGTGATACACAAAAAGTACATACTATGTCCGTTTCGTTACAATCGTATTTGTAAATCAATTTTGAAAGGGAACCAATTAAAAAGTTGAAAGAATTGTATGACTAACTTGTTGAAAAATAAGATAATATCTTTTGTTTTAGCAATGGAATTATTTGGCAAAAATGAGTAGAGTAATTTTGTATTATTATTATTATTTATTTTTTTGATGAAATCCTATTTATCTAATTACTATAATGATAATAGTGACATGACACATATGGTTTTAATCAAAAACAAAACGTACTCCATAGATTAAAAGTTTTTAAGTTGGGTTCACAAAAACACATATTATATTTTTCATATATGTGAACATATGAATCATTGAATTAATAAGCATTATTTATTTACTTGAAGAAGCGAGTATTAACAAGTAGCTAACCATGGTTATAAGAATTGCTTTTTTTTACTTGCATTTAGTTACAAAGTTTACTATTGTCTAGTTTAAAATAGTAGTATGATCAATTAAGATTTGATGTATATAATAACAAAGCCACTTTCTATGCAAACACCGGAAATATTCATCATACGTTTTTTTTTCTTGGAAAATGGTAAAAAGAAACATAGTTGTTTGATAAATAGAAATATACAATTTACAATGCTCATTGCATTGTCCGGTATTATAAAAATTGTAATATTATTAAGGTATTATTTTAGTTCGATCGAACCGAAAAACCAGTACGGCCAGAGGCTTTGTCAGAGAGATATATTCAATGTTCATCTTTTTTTATATAAAGAATCAGAATAGGCATCGTGAAATGTAATTTCCTATTTTGAAAATTAATTGGACTTGAAAAAGCCACAGTAAATTAAACTATTTGGAGGCTTAGAAGTTTAAATGCAAACCTGTCACAATTGAAGAACCTTTTATCTGTTCTCAGTATCCTCTCTACTTTCTTCCACATATTTAACTGTAATATGCATCATCATTATACCTGCATATACTCATGAGCAGGTTTACTTTAAGTATACGAAGGAAAAGAAATAAATAACAATATGTAAGCGAGAAGGAATCTTTATAACTAATGATTTAGCGCGATGAAATAACTTTATTTTTACAACTTAGTCTCCATTAAACCACACACAATTATAAGTTGCTTCAACATATTGGTGGAATGCATATGCAGATATATCCGTAATAGAATACGCGATTTTCTATTAGAGGAACTGGATAGTTTGATGTATACAATATCCCACTAACAAAATTAGCAAGCAAAAATCAGTGCAAATTTAAAACACCAGATATAAGCATGATATAGCTACTCTAGTATAGCTACCGAAAAAAGAAAAAAGAAGATGAAGAAGTGATACTATCGATAAACAAGTAAGCAAATAAGCAAGTAGAATCATTTAAATAGAATATACTGATTCATTATGCATTGTCTTATAATAGTTTAACTAGCGACTTAAATGCACTTTCTCGGCGTCAAAAATTCAACAACGTTGTACATTCTATTATATAAACGAATAAACACATTGGTCTGAAATGGATGATATTGCGATAAAAAAAGAACAAGATTTCTATTGTTGTTTCAATCTATCAAGTGACACATACCTTGGATAAGGATGAGGACGACATCTGATACCAAAAAAAAATCGGGTTTATTAATTTGAAACAAGTGTCATGACAACCACAAATAGTGTTTTCAGTTTGATAGTCATTGACCAGCTAGGAAATACCAAAATCAAGTCAATGCATTTACCAAATTTGTTAATATTGGATTCCAACATAATCAGCACTTCTGTTTTAAATCTATTGGCTTGGCCAATCCATATTAAAGGAGTTTCTTGCCATTGGCTTAAACGTTTCCACCTAGATACGGATTTGCCACCTGTAAATATGAGGATATGTAAGTAGTACGTATAGCATGACGCAGAGTGCATATAAAATACAAATGTTAAATGTAAGTTATTCCTTTAAAATCTAATAAACATAAAATATTAACGAGATCTGTTACAGAGTTAATTAAATAAACCATACTGACCCTTATTCGTTGCCAATATTAGTTAAATGACAGCAAATTCAACCTCAATATACACCATATGATACTACCTCATCCTCTTTTTTTATATTATTATACGAAAATAGAGTAGAATTGATGTGAAGAGGAGAGGAGAGGATGGTATATAGATGGAACCAAACTGAGATCAGGGTATTACCAAATAGAAAATGTGAAGCTTGATATAGCAATGCCGAAGATATTGTTTGTGAATACAACAAACACTCCTAAATACGACTACAAAGCTTACGAATAATAAAGTACGCCCGTTCAATCATTCCAATTATAATATAGCACAAACACACCATCTCGCTAACAATCATGGTTTACTCTACACCACTTTCACTTTCAACAATTTACTTAAGCTATATGTAGAGAATCTAATGTTTAAAGTGGTACAGAAGATTTAAAGATGAAAAAAAAAACTCAGGAAAGATCAGAAACACAAAGATAAAGAATGTCAAGACAGCACACAAAGTCACCTATTTTGTTGTACATCTTTTATTATCTTATACAGTGAAAAAAAAACTCGCTTTCTTAGAGCTGAAGTACAACAATGTTATTGTAATCAGTCTCATTTAGCTTCATTAAGATGGTGGGGAGGAGCCCGATCTCGGAGAAAAAGTACGGGCTCTGAATCGGAGGCGGATAACACTGAGCCGATGGACGACCTTGAATTATTGCTGTTGAATACGTCGATTATGTTGAAAGAGAGGACATCCAAGTATCTTTTATAATGAATAGACAGACAAAAGTTAAAATCGAACAATGTCAGACGAATGGTATGAGTTTAAAACAAGATGTGAGTGAGTGATTTGGCAACTTCTTATATGAATGTTAAACTAGTTCAACCAAGCCAAACAGAAATAATTATAACCAGCAAAAATAAACAAGCTGATTTATTTAAAAATGATATGTTTTATTTTAGTCTCTTAGTCAAATTTAACCTATTTCTGCTGGCGGGGACTCATCCTTCAAGAATTGATCAGGAAACGATACGAGAACTTATCTAATAGGTGAAGAAACATTCGGTGTTTATATTCTGATGAAACAACGACAACGTGTTACAGGACCCTATCCTAACTAGATTTCTATCCTCTCAAATGATTGAGTCCAAGATGTAAGTTCCGACTGATTGCAGCTCTCCGGTGTCGAAAAAATAGCTCAGGGTATTACGTTTTCAAACACAAAAAGATAAAGTATGCATAATTAATTTAAAAAGTCTGAAGAATAAAGCTGCTTCCTCTGGAGCTTCTTTATTGTCGACGGTTTTTGTGAAACGTAGTAATTATACACTTTAATTTCTATAAAGAGATCCTTTATTTGTGTAACATAACATAAAGTATGAAAACAAAAATATAACATCCAGTGCGGCTGGTAAATAATGTCGATTTGTAAAATAAATATCGTTTTTCAAAATGTATATAATGTATTGCTAAATGCCGTTTTGAGAAAAGCAGGTATTGTTTATACTGCGCGAGATAGGTTTAATAATAAAAGCATAATCGATATATTTGATGTTTCTTATTTTATTTTTTTGCAGCATTTATTTTTCTTGGAAAACGGCATTTATTCCCTGGAAAGGCATTATTTACCAGCTGCACTGTATCGAGCCAGAATGAAGAGTGAAACGAACTAAATTTAAAAGGAGGACTTAACTGCGGAGATCTATTTTATTTAAAATACCGTATATTGTGTAACAAAATGGTTTCCTAAAGTTTGAGGATTTATTTTTGATATAAAATAAGCAAAGATTTATTACTTTTTTTTCTTCTCTTTCTCTTTCTTTCTCTTTTATTAAATTTAATCATACAAACAGGCCTACTTAAATTATATTCCCTATTAATACAATAAATATATTAAATGCCTGTTCCCGTTGAATTTAATTCTCTCCGCCGTATGAGCACAATTACTGTGCCAAAACAAGATATTAATTTTGAGTAAGTTTGAACAACACATCTTGCTTGGTGCTTGATTTGGCTGACTTTTTAATTTTAGCTCCTATGATTTTCAACTCTGTCAACCTCAAACCGATATTAAAGGTTCTTTTGAATCGCGTGAACTCGAAGCTACCTTTTGTCGTGACTTTGCATGCTGTGGTTTAATCTTGGAGGATCTTCATGACTTATTGCAACATTATGAAGAGTGTCATGTTCGATTTGAAGATGAAGAATCCAGCTTTTATGATGATAGTGAAGCTAATTATTGGTCAACTGGATCTAACAGCTCTGTTGCTTCTTCATCAGCTCCAAACAGCCCTGAGTTAAGTGATGATGATACTATTAGTGCTCTCAAGAAAAAAGCAGCTGCCTATTTGTCTGATTTGTACAACACAAATTCACCTGGTGCTTCTTCTCTCTACCCTAGCGAATTTACAGAAAACAACAGCAATATTAATAATAATGAGGAAGCTGATACTGATTCACCTAAAAAAGCCGGAAAGAAGAGAACATATAGTCAATTCAGCTCGTCTAAAAGTGCCATTGATTTATTGACCCAATCAGCTGCTAAAAAGATTGCCCTCGCTTCTGGTGATCTGTCTAATCCTTTCTTAACTGATGAAGAATTCTTAGCTCAGGCAGGCGCCCTTCTTGCTACTTCAAACTTTAACATGAATGCTGATAAACCATATAAGTGTCCTGTATCTGGATGTGATAAAGCATACAAAAATCCTAATGGATTAAAATATCATAATCAGCATGGTCACTGCAGTTTGAATAATGATGAAAATGAGAACTCCCTTTCAAAACCTTATCAATGCACCATCGGCGACTGCGGCAAAAGATACAAGAATTTGAATGGGTTAAAATATCACATTGAGCATTCTCACATGGCTGCTTTAAATCACACTTTAGCTACTTTTGGTTCTTCTATTTTCACAACCGCTCAGTTCCCTCAACTTGAGCTCCCTGTGGATGATGTTTCTCCTGCTACAACTGCATTAGCAACGCCCTATTAAGAAAAATATATATATTTATTTTCCCACATCCCTTATCTTGTAAACATCGCCCTCATCTGTGCAGTATATTCTCCAAAAAAGAAACGCTGTACCAAAAAAGCAACCTAAAAACACTTGAGAAAAAAAGAAATTTCACTATCTTCCGCCTTTGTACACTACCATCTTTCCTCGGTCTTCATGCCCTCCTCTTTATATTTATATTGGCTTTAGTTCCTTTGTACACATTGCAACCATGTTAATATGAGTTGAAGGGAAATAATGTTCAAAAAAAAAGTTCTTTTTCTTATTCTCTTTATTTATATCCCAAAAAGTATCTTGCTATTATTATTACCTCAAAATTAGTATTATTTATCTTAATTTCAAAATTTGAATAAAAATATTCCTTCTATGCTTAAATTCTTTAGTAAATATATATATATATATATATAACGTATATGCAACCTTAATCTTGATGTAAACTGAATAAAAAAAAAAACGGGGGAACAGTATTTCATGTAACGAAAAGTTAGCTAAAACATGAAATACACTATAATGGTATGTGAATAATGCAATTATTCCTGACACCTCGAATCTAGCATGAATCCTTTTTGCAGAACAGGCATCACATATGTCGCACACTTGAATTTGAGGTGGTGGCAGCACAAAATCAGGGAGGACATGAACAATGAAATATCTATTAATCACAAACGCCTCGCGTGCTACTTTTTATCTAATAAATCCGCAGTTTCATTGTGTAACGATTAAGTTTGATTATTTTTCAAAATTTAATTTGACTGATATACTTTTTTACTAGATTCTTTTTTTTACCAATGCTATCGTTGCTATTCTCATTGCTCAAATAAACGGATAAATAATTTTGAAATACAGATAGATATAAAGCTAGTTAATTATGTGAATTAGGTATGGCAGGACAAACTAAATTGAATAAAATCTAGTAACATTTTTCAATCCGAGATATCACAATGATCAGATGCAGTGTATCTCAGCTGTCTATTTTGGACATCTATGTATTCTTCTAAATAGCATTTAACAACAAAACAAAACCACATTCAAATAACACTTTTGAAATAAAATCAATATTAATCGACGTATATATCTAAATCTTAACAAATTTCGATTATATTCACCTATTTCAAAGCAGAAAGTTGTCCCAGACAAGTTGGTTTGTTTTTTGTACAACATATTCAATTTGTATTTCGTAATACGCTTGTACACAGCCTCTGGTCTAAAACAAACTCCGTTTTATAGCAGCTTCAACTTGATTTACAGGTCAACGTTTCCATTTGTACTTCATTTTTACATTTTTATAGATTTAATCAGCGTTCATACCTCTTTTAGATAGATAAGTGTACCTGCTTACAAAGTATTTGTGTGATATCTTGAACAAATACAAAAAAACGAAAACTTTATTTTCAGGCGGTTTTCTTGCTTGGACACAACTAAAGAGTTGTGTACTGTTGTATTTGTACCACATGCCAAAAGTGAATGATAGAATTTACTACTCTTTTTTTATTTTTTTAAAAAAAGCTCATCTAGCCACATTATTTTTTGTAAGGTTGACTATAACAAAATATGTGTTAACAATAATTCATTGGGTTATGTTTTTTAACATGTATTTAACGCTGGATGGCACCAAGTTTAAGACACTGTCTATACCAAAAGCGGCTTATTCCATTAACCCCATCGTAAAAAAGAGTGATCATTATAACCAAAACTTTAATTTGTAGTATAGGAACACATATGACATCCAGACTTTGTATAACAAATATAGAAATATATAATTACATGTATATATCTCAACCCCTTTTTTTGCATTTAATACACTTATTTTAAGACATGTCTACGAAAAAAAAAAAACATTTCAGACCATTGCACTTTGTTTATGTTCACATGTTGTTTAATTGTTCTGGACTACGTGTAATGTGGTTTCTACAAGATATTAAATTATTTTTTCTTTCCTTATTGATAAGTTATTAGTTGATAATAAAGTTTGTTCTAATAATGTTATCACTGTTATGTCATTGTATCGTCTTCACTTCTGTAGGATAATTGACCTCTGAAATTTTTTTTTCTGTACGTTGAATCGAAGTTTGTTCCAGTTTACTTCGTAGCATATATAGTATGATGTTTTGATCTATAAAAGACCATCTCTTCTATTAAATTTTCAAGTTTTTCATATCTATATGTTTATATGTTTGTTGCTATTAAATGAGAAAGAACGGAAGTCGTACTTTATATCTAAAATAGTATATCATATGTGAGCCATTAATTGGCGTGTACAAAATAGGTACTAATATTTTTAATTCACATACATTTATTTAATTTTTTTAATTTCTATGTATCTAAGAATGTTATTTAAGAATATTCAAAATAAGTAAATGTTTTAAGTTGTTTCGCGTTTACATTTGTAAATATTTTTTTCTTTTTTCTTTTTTTTCTTTGTATAGGATTAGTTTGGTCTAACCATCTACGATGTACAAAAAAATAATTTGCTTTTAAGTTAACTATGGCTGCACTGTTTTTCTTGATCTATTCTAAAGGTGTTACTATGCAGTAGCGTGGAGATTAAAAGTACAAAAAAGAAGCTTTGTCTTGTACATATGTATAAACTGGGCATATATCCGTAACCAATGGAAAATAATATTCAAATCTATCAGATCAACATGCAATTAATTTAAGCTGAATTTCACTAATACACAGTGCAACCTACGTATACCAAGTGAGATTTCTAAAAATAATCATCGATCTGTAAACAGCTAATTGTAAGTATTAAGTCACTTGGTTCTTTTTTTGAACTTGTAATGTAAGATTTCAAAATCGCTCATTATATAAAACAAGCCAAGTAAGACCAATGCCATTTCATTTATATTCCCCCAGTATGGTTATTTTCTAGGACATCAGTCTATTGAGGTATTGGTTTGGTATCGATAACAAAAAAAATCAAGGTTTAAATCACCAATTATATATATTAAAGCGCGGTTTTAGAGCAATTTTAACATCATGATACCAAAAACATGTATAGATCTTGCTATAAGCTATATTTCTAAGTTTTTTTTTAGACTTTTCTTCTAATTTTGGATTTTTTTTCCCTAACAATAATAGGGTTCCAAAAGTGTTTAATTCGAAGTATCGTATTATAAAAGATGCGAGGTATTTGACCCCAAGATATTTTCAATTTTGAAATACATATAATAGTTTGTTTTTTTTCATGTTTTTTAAATGTACCGTTACAATTGTATCATTGTAAAGCAATATATTTTGTATAATTGTAATCTACAAAGTTTCACCAAACCAGTTACATATAGATAAATTAAGTTTGAATAGCGCATGTATTCTTTGTTTCATAAAAAAATCCTATGAAGCTCTAGTTCTAGCTAAAGGTCTAACTCGGTTAATATACACATTGAAGCGATAACTACAACTACATTTCATTCTTTGGTTTCCACATATAGCACCTAAAATCTATGTGTGATTTATTTAGCCTGGATATAAAGTGAGTTGAGCCATACATATAAGCTTTCAAACTTGAGCCAATTCTTTGCTGAAAATCTTTGTAAATATAATAATATACGTTCCACAATAGTTCGCATATCATCTAGAAATTTCAGTCTAGTTTTTGAAACTCATACTGTGATGTCCACGTCTTTTTGCATGTACTTTGGATAAGATAAAATTCACAAGTCTATTTTAAAGTATATTAAATTTTCATTGCTATGCTATGTAGTAGGATACTATCTTAGATTTTCGTTTATATATAGTTTTAGATTGAAAGTCTCATTCTTTCTTTAGGTTTATTTACTTTTTATTTTTTTGATATCATATAAGATGATTATCGTTTAACTGATTGTCTATCTTTCGGAAATTCTCTATTAGGTATTCATTTTGCTAGCTACTTTTGTAAACAAAATTTTAGCTGAAAAAGTTATATGTGCTTTTTCATTTGTTCGAATATTTAGGATAGTTATACTAATGCTTTTATTGTGTATGAGAGCTTCATGTAAAAACATATGAGTATAACAACAATATTCTTTTTATAATAGCATCGTTGAGCTTTTACAATAATATGTCATTTTTGTTAGTACACTTTTCTTTTTTTTTAAGAATATTTATTGGTTCAAGTACATACCATAAACGTTTTTGGTCTTTTTGTAATGTGTATTTATGATACTTTTAGTGTTTAAATGGTTCTTACAGATACATAGAATCGTTTTAAAGCATTTAGTGTCTAGTAAAATGAAATAATTTTAAGAATTTTTTTTCCGTTATATATCAAAAATATTGCTTTGACTAAATCCTGGAAATATACCGGTACTCTTTCTGTTTTATATATTTTAGATTAAAAACCAAATTACTAAAATTTAAATATATTGGTATACTTCCGAGGAAAGTAGTATACCTCTTAGCTTAATGTATATAATGGCAAGGTAAAATATTTACAGTTATAAATAATGCACATATCCTTTTACATTCCTTTAAAGATTTTATCGTCGAAATTTATTTATATGAATGATCTTAGTGTAAATAAGGAGCTGATCTACATAAAAAGATGGATTTGAACGAAAAATAGGGGTAAAAATAAAATAAGCATTTTTTTTTTTTAAAATCCAAGATTTATTTTGTACATTCTGATAATGATTAAAATAAAATGACTGCAATGTTAAATATATAAAAGTAAAAATTATTTATTGGATAGAGAGTGTAGTTTAAAAGTATAAGATGTATGCGATTTATCTGTCTAAGCCATGTACATTGAACTAACTCTTTTAACTCTATCAACTTCGTTTTCTGTATTTCCATTTGCTGATTGGGTACTATTACTTTGAACATCGTTACCAGAATCAATACAATGTTTAGGAAATACACCTTTGGCGTTTCCTCGAGTTAAGTTGATACCTTGACACCAACCATCGTCGTACTCTACTAATATTTCAACTTGATCACCTGTTTGGATATCGATTTCATCGCTTAATGTGGGACTATACGTTGCTGCTACAAAGTACACACCAAGTGATCCAGGTTGTGTAGGCTGAAGTTTAGTTGCCATAACGGGAGCTGCTACTGTAGCAGCAGCAGCCGTAGTGGTAGCTGCAATAGCAGAAGGATTGGTTTGTATATGATCTATGTCCGCATATGGCTGAATATGAGGTTGCAGTTGTGGTTGGTAGTGTTGTTGAACTGATTGTTGTGGAACAAAGGCAGGAGGCATCACTTCTGGAACAAATTGAGTATTTGCGTCATGGAATTGAGTGCTGGTCGAATTGGTTTGATAATAGGGCGCTGTGTCTGAAGTTACTGCAAGACCTGGTTGATTACTGTATGATTGGTAGTTGTTTGTCATGGGCTGGTTTTGTTCCATCGAAGGCTGGAAATCTTGATTACTTCCAAAACCCATAGTAAAAGGATCCGGCTTAGTGGACATCCTTGATCTAGTATTGTTTTTTCTTTTTTTAGCAATCACAAAATATGCTGCTGCTCCAGCAACAACAATGACTATAGCCGCAACAATACCACCAATAGCACCACCTGATATTCCACCTCCACTACCACTAGCATTTGAAGCAGCTGCCGATGTCGCTGATAAGTTGTTAGCCGTGGATGAAGGTTGTACCAATGTATTTGTGTTGAGATCAGTAATAGCAGCTGAAGTGTTGGTGGCTAGTACATTTGATGATGCAGAAGGATTTATTGCTGATGATGAAGCCACAGTAGCAGAGGCAGTCGATTTTATGCTGGTTTTTTGTGTTGTAGACGATTTCTTCGTCGTAGTCGCTTTCTTCGATGTAGTCGTTTTTTTAGTGGTTGTTGATTTTTTAGTGGAAGAGGCATTTGAAAATTCTATTTAATAGTTTAGTAAGACTGTCATTTTCACTTCTTTTCCATCACGATTTCTATCATAAATATATCATTGTTTTCGATTTTTAAACTTTAACTATTCTCAGTTTTTTATTTTAGTTACCTCTTTTCACCATCTCCGCTCTCCAGAGATGCGGAGTTGCCTCCACCGAGTTAATGGCAAAAGCAATGGAAGCAAGAAATGCAGGTGCTAATGACAAACTCATCTTTGAGGAAACAAATAAAAAATGAGTGGAATGTGATAAGAAGTGTAAAACTCAAAAAGTAGGACAAGTAGCGAACTATCTTTTGTCGTAGAAGAAGTAAGGGGGCAAAAAGAAATAGGCCAGCTATACTATTTGTGTGCAGAAAAGATAGTAAAAAGGGAGAGGGACAGAAAAAAAGAAAAAAAGAGGAAAGAAAGAAACGATAATTTGAAAATAGTTACAATGATTGTTTAAGTGTTGTACAGTACATAATAAGCGTACAACATCGAGGAGGATTTCTACACTTATATCAAAAGCAATCTTTTTTGTGTTGCAGCTTTTTTTAACTTGGCAAAGGTTACACGAAATTTCGAAATATGAGCTAATGTCGTTTATTTGATATTATGACTCTTGGCCTGAATATCTTACACTTTAATATCTTTTTACCTTAAATAATCATATAAATATCATTTTACCAGCATATTAAAGTCTCTTTGCACTATATTTTTATATAAAAGTAGTTGAATTGATGAGTTACAGCTTCTTCTCAAGTGTCAAGCATATAAATAAGTCCGGGCTAAAAAGCTTTCAGGGATACCTGTGAAAGCCATTTTTCGGGTGCCTTTTCGGAAATACAAATTGTACACTAACTTTCCATTGTACATTTGACTCCGAACTACAATTTTAAAATGAAAAAATTCAGACCGCTTTGACTTAAAGATTAAGACAAGATAAGCATTCAAAAACAATTTACTCGTTCTCGAAAATCAAAATAAAGTCAAATAGAAGTTTGATGAATGCATATATCAATTTAATTTAAAATGTAATCAGAAGTTGATGGTTGTGTAAGAGTGAAATTGGGTTAGACCGATATTAATGAGAAAGAGGTAGTTTCTATCTATCACAAGAAGAATAGTAATAAAAAAGGTTGTGACTTAGACAAGATCAATATAAAAATCTAAATTTATAATATTAAATATATAGTTTAAAGTATAAGGTTCCTTGACCAGGAGTCACAGAATGGCTTTATTAGTAAAACAGCGTTTACCAGGCATCGTACAATAACTTCAGTTATGGGATTTCTAAGAAGCTCTAACATATATTACTATAACTTCGGGTTTTATGAGTCCATACTTTGAACTTTCGAGTAAAGTAAAGATTGCACTAGTCGATCATTTTTTTATTTATTCAATAAAATAATAGTATTGATAACTTGGAGTAGACAGAACATTCTTTCATAAACTATTGTCACATGTAATCTAGCCCGAAATGGTATTACCATAGATGAACTGGAGTCTATTGTTTCCAAAATTACTGAAACAGTGATTACTATTATAAAGCTATTTGTTTTTCACTTTATTGCTCAATTAAACTTGCACTCTAGAAAAATAACCAGCAATAACTAGAATTTGACAAAGTCAGTTTAGGATTCAAAGCCTGATTTTTTTTCCAGTGCATGTATACTCTAGAAAAAAAAAAGTAGGACCATTTTCTGCTTTAATTCTAACTTGACTTAGTTATTGTTGGTTATTTTTCTAGAGTGTTGGAACCATTCTCTTTTTAATAACACAAAAAATCATACTGATCAATTTATAGCTTGTCAGTACATTTAAGATTTTTAAGGTGGATTTGATTATATACACCACTATTAAAAATAATATGGCGCTGGTATAACCCTTGACTACTCTTCAAATCCGAAAATAACTTTTTTTTTGTATTTTGACAGTATAAAAATAGAAATTACCAATGTTATAAACAGGATAATCTTCCTATATTTATTTTCTGTTTTTAAATACTTCACGTCAACAATTTAGATTGTCAATATCTAACATTATATGCTGATTTGCTGATTTTAATTAAATAACCTTTCCAGAGATCAATAATTAAGTAAAAATACTTGAATTATGAAGATATTTTCTCATCATTTAATACTTTTTATTGTAATTTGATTTAATGAAACAGAGCTATTTTAAATATATTATTTAAGATTTTCTATCCATAAGAAGGCTATGTAAAACCTCTCATAAGGATAGCAAGTAGTTACATATTTCATTTATGTCGATTCGAATATATAGAGATTTAATATCTATATGTGTATATATCACTGGCCCCAGCATAATGATTCAAATCATTCCATCACATATATTATTGCTTTTTTACTTATATATAAAACGCAGGAACCTGCTTTTATAAAGACGTGGTTGTATAAATATCATCACTCTCTTATGTTTACAATTTATTGATTGCCTGCGACTATTTAAGAGGCCATTAATGTTATTGAGAATCCATAGGTATATTAAATATTCTTTTTCTGGATCATCGGTATATAAATATTTCATTTGGTTGGTACTGCACTGTCAAAAATGAGTCGCTGTTCAAACCTCCCCATGTCGATCATTTATCAGTGTAAATGATGTAAGTTTATATATCTGTTTCCAATAATAAAAACTGTATTTATTAGTCTCTTTTCTGGTTTCAACACTCGTTTCTAAGTAGGTATATATCACTCGCACTTAATTCTCATTTTGTCGATTTAAACAAACGAGA
>VCJD01004705.1:4329-16727 GCA_024140245.1 Backusella tuberculispora | reverse complement strand
TTGTATAGTCTAGCATAGTAGTCATCTCATTAGCAATATCAACCATCATGAAAATTATTTTCTGAAAAAATTAAAATCCCGAAATATTTTTTCCAAGTTGTGGTGAAGTAGGTGACACTGACTGAGATTTATTCTCTTTACTGATTGAATTAGAATTCACAATGAAATAATAAAACTTGTCTCTTTTCTTGATTTTAAGAATTTTAAGAACTGTTTAAGAAATATCTGAATTCGAGTGATCTGTTGTTATCATATTGCGGATTAGACAAACTTTAAGAATATTGTAAATTTATATAAATCTCTCTTTCGGCTGATTCTTATTATTTGTTATCCTATTTACTACATCCCCTATTGTTTACATCCTTTTGTTTGTATTTTCAGGTTCCTCTTTTTTATATTGGTTTTTATTAGTCCTGTATTAAGGCTATTCAATTTTAAAGATTCCCTAACACAACATTACAAAGTACTTTATATGCTAGAACTCAAGTTAAAACAACAATAATAAATAAATTTCTCAGCACTGTTTTACTGAGTGGGCTACACTTTCTATCCAACTTGCGTGCTTTATTTTTTTGTTGAGCTAAAACCGCGTCTACAAAAGTTGAATGCGTTTTCGGACACCTATTTGGATGGACGTACCCCGGGAGCAAACAAATTAGCATCTAGATCGAGTCCAGAGATGAGAGTGTCAGCAGAAGTAGCAGGGAAAGAATCCTCCTGAACATAGCCGTTAATAGCGATAGTTTCAGTAGTAGTGGCAACAGCGGTAGTGTGAGGATGCCCTTCATCATCATAAATAGGAATGATAGTGATGTTGAAGGCGATATATTGATCTTTATTAAACTCCTGCTAATTAACAATGGCAGTAGCAGTGGAAGCAGTGTTAGCAGACTCTTCTATAGCGCCGTCAATAGAAGAGGTCGTCTTGATAATGACAACAGTAGTAATAAACTGCTCCTAAACATCGCCAATAGTAGAGACGAAGGCAGGCTTTGAGGCAGCAATCATAAAGGTACACTTTTTCCTGAGTTTAAAGTGCCTTTTTTTATATTTTAAAGGATCTATAAAAATAAAAAGTATATTATAAAAAAACCTGTCAAATCCTGCTATCATCTCCAATATTTAGAGTTTCTGTAGATATTCTACGGCTAAATTAAATGGCTGCCCAGATATAAGTCTTATTTAATAAGCCGTGTTTTTTTTTTCAGTACTTTCATCTAACTTGATCTGTTAATGGTTGGATCAGATTTTGTTTTTGAAGTTAGCCAGCAGCTCTTTGTAATAGTGTGTAATACTTATTTTAGATTTTTTTGCAACGAAACACAAGCATAATAAAGTAATATTAAAATTTAAAAAAAGAAATAAGTCGCAGTTAATTTTTTCTTTTCTTTTCTTTCTTTCTTTCTTATACAAATACACATAGATAAATACATATTTCTTATTTATATTCATATCCATATTCATATTAATTAAAATCAAATAAATATAATTATAAAAAGATATATATATATATGTATATATAGAATGGCGACTGGTATAAAAAGTAAGTACAAAAATGTAAACAAAACAACCTAAAAACCTTTTCTAAAAAACACTTTAATTTAGCTCTTCATACTGATATTCTTAAAAGAGCCCGACAAGGAGATGCTTCTGCACAGTGCATTATGGGAACGGTCTATTATAATGCGGTAGATATCGAAAATAATTGTGAATTGTCCTTTTATTGGCTCAAACTTTCTGCAGAGCAAGGTTACGCAGAATCACAATGGAAGCTAGCAAATTTATATCTACTCGGTCATGGCAACGACAATAATAACAACATAAATAATAAAAAAACTGCCTCTGAACTTTACATTAAAGCAGCTTTACAAAACGATCCATATGCATTGGAAATAATCAATCTTTGGAGAAAATGTAATAAATCAGAAGAGAATGGAATATTGAAACAATTTGAATCCGATTCATCAATAACTTGTCTCGCGTTTTGTTATCAACATGGCCTTCTTGGAGCCAAAAAAGATAGGCAGCAAGCTATTCTAATTTATATAAAGGCACATGAAGAAGGATCGATAGATGTACAGTATCAACTAGGTCTCTTGTATGAACAAGACAAGAAATACCAAATGGCCCACTTGTGGTACCAAAAAGCAGATAATGACGGAAATAAAGGTGCCTTTACCGGAGCAACAAGCCGTTTGGCATTTTTATATGAACACGGTTTAGGGACGGAAGTCAATATCAACAAGGCCATTGAATTATATATTAAAGTTTCGATTGAAACTAGTAGCAACACTAGTCATTTTAATGATATTGTCATTGATGCACAGATCAATCTGGCAAGAATCTATCGAAAAATGAACGATGTGAGCAATGCCATCAAATGGTATACTGAAGCGTTATCAAAAGAGAAAGAAAATAAAGAAAAAGGAATAAATAAACGACAATATCGAGCTGCAAAAAGTTGTTTAGATCAACTACTCCATCAACAACCAACTTCGATCACATTAACTTCAAGACTTCGTTTGGATATCTCACAAATTTCTGATCCTGCCACCCAAATACAATTGAAAAAGCTGGCAACGCGTGCATTAAAAAAGGACGGCACAGCAATGTATGAAATAGCAACCTTCTATAATCAGGAGCGTTATTTCCCCTTAAACAAACAAATTGCGTTGTCCTGGATGAAAAATGCCGCTATCAATGGCAGAAATAAAGAGGCGCAGTTTTTCGTTGGGAAAGATTTACAGCAGCGAAAAGGTGATACATCCTTCATAAAGTGGTACACTCTTGCGGCAAATCAGGGGCATACAGTAGCACAATATTCACTTGGGATGTTTTACATTTCTGACACCTCTGTTGACAAAAATATAACAGAAGCATACAAATGGTTTTCCATGGCTCAACAAGATGATCCTGATACTCAACATCAGTTAGGTTTACTAAGTTTAAACTATGGTGATAGTCATTTTGGTTTTTCACACAACAAAAACAACTTTTTTATTAAATGGTTTGAAAAATCTGCAAAGCAGGGTCATATTCCGGCCATATACAGCCTTGGCTTATGCTACTTTGATGGTCACGGAGTTCCAAGAGATCGCGATAGGGCAATCACTTACTATGAATATTGTGCTAGTAAAAACTTTGCCAATGCTCTCTTTACACTAGGTAATCTCTACCATAAAGGACACTATCTTGGAAAGAACAAAAATAAGGCATTCGATTATTTTACTGCTGCTGCGGAACATGGCCATACTGAAGCAAAATATTGGTTGGCCATCATGTACCTGGAGGAAACTGTATTTGATTTGGACTATGAAAAAGCCTACAGTTTGTTTAAAGATGCTGCTGATAATGGCCATGCTAAAGCCGCAAGTATATTCAAAGTACCTTTTATTTATTCCCTTGATTTTGTACAAGATTATTACCAAATTGTGCCAATGCTATCACATGTGGCAAAAGAGAGAATTGCAAAAGTTGAATATAACCTTGGATATATTTACGAACATGGGTATCAGGATGAAGATAACAAGATACACTTTACAAGTAACATAGCGCTTGCTGTTAAATGGTACTCTATAGCGGCAAACAAAAATGATGATGTTAGGGCGCAGACTAGACTTGGTGTTTTATATGAAAAAGGTTGTGAAAATTTTGAAAGAAATTTGGCGGCTAGTATAAGCCACTATATCAAAGCTGTCGACCAAGGAAACCCGGAAGCAATGTATGGCTTAGCTTGTATTTATCTTGGTAGACACTCTCCTCCTGTTCAGCTTCTCGTCAAGAATAAACGCGCTGATAATGGTTTTTCTTTCAATACTGGGCTTGATTCGAATGAAAAGAAAAGTGGTTTCACTTTTGGTATCGGTAGCCAAACCCTTTCTTCTTCTTTTACTCATAAAAATGTATCAACATCACTTTTTGGACAAGTTACAGTACCTGCAGTAGGTTTTGGCGGCGGGGGTAGTAGCAATAGCCCTGGCGAGCAATCCATTTTCCATTTCCAATCCACAGCTATCAAACCTACTGTGCCAAACGATACTATCTCAAACTTGCAAAATAGTGTTGCCTCTGATATTAGTATCCATAAAAGCATCAGCGAGATACAAATTCAAGATTTGAAGAAGGCATTTTATTTATTCAGAGAAGCTTCGGACATGGGCCATCTCGAAGCAAAAAAATGCCTTGAATTATCGTCAAATAGATTACTTGCAGCAGATGAAAGTTATATGAATATGTTTGAAACAATTGCAAATGACGGTAACGTTACTATCCAGTATCAGCTTGGTTGCTTCTATGCCGAATTGGAACCTTCAAAAGCAATTCAATGGTTTGAAATGGCTATACAAAACAACATTTCAGATGCTTATTATAGGTTGGGTGTACTTTATGAAAAAGAAGGCAACATGAAGGAACAACATAAACAAAGTGTCGAGAAAATAATCCAGCTTTTTCAAAAGGCAGCGGATGACAATCATACAGAAGCTTTATATAAATTGGCTGAAATGTATTTTCATGGCACCTACATTGCTAAGGACTATATAAAGGCATTTGAATTTTACAATAGAGCATCTCAACAAGGACATGAAACTTCACTTGAAATAGTAGATGGTAGATTGGTAAGTGTTCGTACATATATAAAGTAAATTGTGTACTAATGTTCTTCTGTTCGGGGGTGGCTTTTTTTTTTTTTAAAAAAATAGAATTGTAAGAAATATATAATCATGTATAAATACGTTGCAGAAAAATACAATAATGAAAAATTACAATATATACTGGGATCTATTTACGAAAACCTTGATAAAGAATCAGATTATTCCGAATCAATCAAGTGGTACAAGATGGCAGCTAATAAAAACCACAAATGTTCACTCTATCGATTGGGTGAAATATATAAAAACGGCATTGGGGTTGAAAGAGATTATAGGGTAGCAGTCAATTATTACATTGAAGCCCATAAACAAGATTCAAGCTATGCCACGTATTGCTTAGGTGAAATGTATCAACATGGGTATGGTGTAGATGTTGATGAAAAAACATCGCTCGAATATTACAAAACTGCTGCAAATCAAAAAAACTGCTATGCACAGGTTAAACTTGGCGAGTTGTATGAAAAAGGAGGTTCTGTGATTCAACAAGATATAATTCAGGCAGCTAAATGGTACGCACAAGGACACTTGCAAGAACTTGACAATGCCACTTTTCATCTATATAGTTTATTTGATACTTTAAATTATGAAGCTGATTTTGGAAACAAACTATCGAAACTATTATCCAAAATAGAAAATCACCGAATCACCGAAAATGAAGCAGCCTACGATAGCGTTATTAGCCGTTTACATTATAGATTGGCCCTTTTATATTATAATGGATCCGATATAAAACGTGATCTTGTCAAAGCAATGAGCTATTTCATTATATCAAGCGAGAAACATCATTATCCTCAAGCTACTCATTTTTTGAATCTCACCTATACTGGAGATTCTGATCAGGATAAAATCAACTATTTGAAGAAGTTGAAAATGTATGAAGCAGCAATCAATCACATTGATCATCAAAAAATATACAACCTAGCAATGGTATATTTTAACGGTATTTTTGTGGAAACCAGTCTACCAAACAAAGAAAGTTGTTCTACAACAGAAGAAGATGATGATGAAGATGAAGAGAATCAGATTACACACATGGTAGAGAAAACGTATATTATACCTCAGAACTACTATAAAGCACTTAATTTTTTCAGTAAAGCCGCGGATCATGATAATTATGAGGCTCTCACTTGTATGGGTGATATATACTGGGATGGACTTGGAATAACAAAAGATCCTAAAGAAGCAGTTAAGCATCATCAAAATTCAGCAAATCTGAGAACAAGTCAAAGTAATTACGATATAGGACTCGAATATTATCAAAGTAAAACAGCATACCCTGTTGCCATGGTTTACTTGAACAAGGCTTGCGATCAGAAGAACTATTTAGCTACAAGATATGTTGGAGATATGTTTCGACAGGGTCTAGGTGTTGATAAAAATTTTTCAAAAGCAATGGTGTTCTATAAAAAGCCGTCTGATCAAAATCCGGAATTCAATTTTGAGGCGGGAATGGATTATTTTGAAGGTCGAAATGGCATTAAAATAGAGTATCTGATTGCAATGGTATATTTCGAAAAAGCTGCTAAAAAAGATCACCAAGAGGCTATAAAGAACCTAGCTCGTTTATACTCTTTAGGGTGTAATATTGGTATTGATGAATCAGTCATGAAAGAGTATATGAAGAAAATAGATTCAAACATTGGAACTTTGAAAATCTCCTTTCCAACTCCAAATAGAGAACATCAAACGATTCAAAAGGACGACATCCATGATATCATCGATCGGCACGCAACAGTAGCAAATCAACAGGATGGTCTAAAAAATCTTGACACAGGAAGAAAGTACTATGGTGAACACCATTTTTCTATCGCGCTTGAATATTTTAAAAAGGCCATTGATCAAGGAAAAGGTTTTGCTCATATATATTTGGCAGATATGTACTACCATGGACAAGGATTAGAAAAGAACGACCGTTTAGCTAGAGAACACTACATTAAAGCAGCAGATCAACAAAATGGTTACAACAACTATCTTCGTGGACTGCAGTATTACTGTGATTCAGGTGCTAAAAAAATATATTTTGCTGCATTTATCTTTTTTAAAAAAGCCAGTGAACAAGGAAATATCTTGGCACTAAAATACATGGGAGAAATATATCGATATGGACATGGTGTTGACACCAATCTCGAAATGGCCTTTACGTATTATCAAGCAGTAGCTGAACATCAAAATGGAGACAATAACTATAGCGTTGGATTGGAATATTATGAAGGCAAAGATGTTGAAAAGGATTACTCAATCGCGTTATTATATTTCAAAAAAGCAGTCGAACAAAAAAACGCTGATGGATGTACTTATTTAGCAAGAATGTATTTTTACGGCCATGGTGTAAAAGAAGATCATGCCACTTCAGCTAGTTATATTGAGAAAGCTAAAAAATATGATGACGCAAAGAATCAAGAAGGAAAACAAAGAGAATCAATCAAAGATTGGTTTAACTGCAAAGCAAATGAATCGAAACCTATGGAATGGCACGAAGAGTTTTCTTTGCATCCAGCACCTCAAGATAATCTTAGTATCGGATTAAAGTACTATAAAGACAGACATAGTAAAAAAAGTGCTATTCTTGCAACATTTTATATCCAAAAAGCTTCCGAAAAAGGCGATATTTCAGCTCAAAAATATATAGCACAGATGTATAGAGATGGAAAAATGACTGAAAAAAATGATAAACAAGCTGAAACTCTATATAGAAATATTGCTAAACAACAGGATGCTTCTATGAACTATACTACAGCGGTTCAATATTACGAGGGAAATGATGTAGTTATGAATTATTCTACAGCCTTTATATTCTTTCACAAGGCTGTAGAGAAAAACCATTTACAATCTCTTGGATATGTTGCGGATATGTACTGTAGCGGAAAAGGAGTTGAAAAAGATTTTGAAAAAGCAATTGAATATCACAGAAAATGCTCTGAACACCAAACTATGACAGAAAATTATAGTATCGGAGTAAAATATCATAATATGCATGCACTTGAACAAAATCACTCGATCGCATTTATTTATTTAAAGAATGCCGTTGAACAAGGCTGTAGAGAATCCGAAGTTCTTTTGGGAGATATGTACTACAGAGGACTGGGAGTCGATCAAAATTACGGAGTTGCCTATTTTTATTTTCAAAAGGCTTTCAACCACGGGAATCCAGAAGGTGAACAGCGCATGATAACGTATGACTTTCATGATCAAGACTTGAATCGTGATCAAGTTCTTGAGTGGAACCTAAAATTTGCTAGTCTACAAAACAAAGAAGAAAACATGAACTTGGGTTTAAAGTTTTTTGAAGGGAAACAAATTCAGCAAGATTATGAGGTTGCATTTATTTATTTCAAGAAAGCTGCAGAAGAAGAGCATTACGATTCTCTAAGATACCTTGGAGATATGTACTATCATGGATATGGAGCCGAGAAAAACCAAGCAACTGCAAGAAATTATTATACTCGAGCCGCAGACCTACAGTACGGATACTATAATTACGCCTTGGGATTGGACTATTATGATGGAAAACATGCCAATAGAAACTATTTTGCTGCTTTTATTTTTATGAAAAAAGCAGCTGAACAAGGAAATATTTTAGCTTTCAAATACCTGGGTGATTTTTACAATTATGGATATGGGACTGATAAAGATGAAGTAAAGGCCTTGGAGTGTCACCGAAACAACGCTTATAATCTTGATTCAGCAAACAATTGTAAACTTGGAATGGAATACTACTATGGTAAAGGAGTCGACCAGTGTTATGTAACTTCCATTGTTTATTTCCAAAGATCAGTAGATCAAGGGAATGATGAAGGTCAAATGTACTTGATTGACATGTGTATGAATGGTTTCGGTACCGACAAAGACTTTTCTGTTGCGTCGAATTTTGTTAAAAAAGTGATTAATGAAAACATTAGAAAAAACAAGCAACTTAAAGAGTTTGTAAGCTACACTCAAGCAGATATGAACGGGTCCTCCACATATCTTGTTGATTTTCATAGAAACTTAGCCCTCCAACATAATTCTTTTGACAATTTTTCTACAGGACTAAAATATTACTACGGGGACTTGATCGAACAAAATTACTCATTTGCTTTCATCTACCTCAGTAAAGCACTTGAGCAGGGACAACATCGAGCTCAACAGTTCTTGGACAACCTAAATAAAAAAGGATACGGTACAAAAGAAGAGATCACGAAGTTGACAGAAACTAGAAACGAACACGAAGGAAGTGATAACTATAATTATGGTATGAGTCGATACAACGGTGGATTTCATGGTCCCCCAAATTACTTTGTTGCTTTTGAGTATCTCAATAAAGCAGCTCAACAAGGATTTGTGAGAGCAAATTTGACGCTAGGAGATATGTATTCCCGTGGACTTGGTATCCAAAAAGACATAAAAAAAGCATCTAAATGTTATGATCTGGCTTCGACTATAGGTCTTGATGTTCCAATTTTTATCGTTGCAGTAGGTTTTCACTGTAGCCAAACATTTTCATCTTGTTTTTCTTGGTATCAAAGAGTAGATACCGCTGATGAAAATTATGAAAATGCTCTTAGAGGAATTGGCTTACTTTATGAATATGGCGACGGAGTTAGTTGTAATTATCAAGCTGCCTTTGAAAACTATCGTTTGTCCAGTCAAGAGGGAAATAAAGGTGGTCACTTAAATCTAGGATTATTATATTACTTTGGTAAAGGTGTCGAGAAAAATTACGATACTGCATGCGATTACTTTAATAAAGTAATAACAGGTGGATATAATGATGATTTTACATTTGTTGTTATAAAGCCGCTTGAAGCAGAAAATACAGCAGCATCTCGGTCTAGCAACAAAACATATCAGCTTGAAAAAGAGAGCTATATATACGGAGTGGCCTACTACTACCTTGGCAAAATAAATAAATACAAACGAAGTAAACATTCAAATAGTAACAAGGCAGAGGAATATTTTAAAATTGCAACGGAACTGGGCGTTCTGGAAGCTGTGGGGGAACGAAATTCAGTATTTTCTTTTCAAACATCATAATAAAAACTTTTTTTAAATTGTATTCTCTTTTTTTTTCATTCTTTTCATATTTTATTTATTTTTTAAAACGGTTTTTTAGTCTTACAAAAAAAACTAATGTAAAGCTTATATTTTTCTTTTGCTTTTATGACAATTCAAAATATACGTATTATCGTTATTCATAAAATATCCATGAATTTAATTGCTATCTGTATAGTAATTCTCTAATATCAAACGATATTATTCCTCAAGATCAATTATCGTTGCATGCAACAGTAAGCTGACATTAAAAACCTTTTACAAAAAAAAAAAAATTGTTCGGACCGGACCATTTCATTACAGCTAATGCTTGACTTGCCGTCGCAAAATGGAAGTTGCTGCATTCAATAATGTAGTTTTAATAAAACCATCCAAAGTTACATTGGAATTGTTTTCTTCCTTTTCTAAACGGTCTTAAAAGATGGTAATAACAACGCATTGCTCTCCTCTCTTTATCAATTCTTTTTTAAATACAAAATAGGTTAAAGAGAAACAACAGATGGATTAATAACAATAAATGGATTGATGGATTTGATTGGATATCAATTTTACACCACCAAACTTGAAAAACGAATTGATAAAGAGAGAGAGACGAAGAGATAAATTTGCATTATGTCGACCATTTATCTTACTCTTTTTGCAACTTTTTTTAAATATGTATAAATTAGACTAAAGGTACTAGTTCATTCGGTAAGCGTCACACCAAGACTCACACCTTGTGTCGTCGTTGTGGCAATCGCTCTTTCCACAAGCAAAAGAAGACTTGTGCTCAATGTGGTTACCCTGCCGCTAAGATCAGATCTTTCAACTGGTCCGAAAAGGGTCAGAGAAGAAAGACCACCGGTACTGGTCGCATGGCTCACTTGAGAGATGTTCAACGTCGTTTCAAGAATGGTTTCCGTGAAGGTAAGAAGAATACAATGTCTTTTTTGATTATTAAAAAAAATAAAAGTGTATTAACTAATAATTAAATTATTTATAGGTACCCAAGCTAAGAAGCAAACCGCTGCTACCTCTGCTTAAATAAAATCAACAAAATAGCTTCCTCTTTTTTTTGATTAAAAAAAAGTCGTGTTATTTTTTTTTTCTCAACAAGTATTTGACGTGTGTGTTTGTGTTTATGTGTACTTTCGTATGATGAGAGGTTTTTATTTTTCTTTTTATTTGTTCATCATTTGATTGATTAAACGGTCGTGGAAAAAGATATAGAATTCGATGCACGTCCTCAATAGCATTTTATAGCTTCAAGCTAAAGTTAAGCCAATTTCGAAAATAGCATAATAGATCACTTTATTACATCATTATTTTATTTTTCTTACATATATTTTGAAAGAGTATGCAGGAATCGATCTATCAAGCTAGTATACAAATAAAATGGGATGTGGTCTTTTTTTCTTCTTTTTTAAATAAAAAGCATAAATCAAGTGTTACAAATTGTTTATAAAGGATTCACTCTCGGAAGAGAAAGCGAGCAAGAGCGGCGTATGAGAATATACCATTGTGTGTGTATGGGGTTTTTCCAATTGAATATAAAAGTATAGTTTCTGGTTTTGTAATTACATAAACATTTCGGAAGCTTTACATTGAATCTTCCGTAATATGATAAAACCTTAATTAGTGTATGATGGTAGATAAAATTAAATAGACGATACATATATGTCAAAAGAGAGAGAATGCTTGATCTTTCATATCATATATAATAGAGTTTCCTTGTGTTCATTTGCTTATTCTAACCGGGAAAAAGTTTTATTTTACATCATTGAAATATCATTAAAGTGGGAAAAAGATTATATAAAAGAAACGTAAAAAATGTCTAAACGTACCTGAGTCACGTGCACTTCCCCATCTCGAAGCCGTAATCATAAATGTAAAAGTTGGGGTAAGAAACCAGCAATAACTTTATTTTTTTCTTTTATATTATATTTTTTTTTTCTGTTTTTATTTTTTTTTTCTTTCCTTCTTTCTCTTTCCTTTTCAAATAACAATAATAACAATATGGCAGGAAAAGGACAGGAAGACAAACCAAGTAAAACATATGCGGTGACTAGTTCCAATGAGATTCAAATATATGTCAAGCGTGATGTGAATCCAAACGAACATCGTAATGTGGTGTAAGCTTATGACTATTGACGACTATGTTACCATGGAAATAATAATAATAATAATAATAACAATCGATTGTGTATTTAAATAGAGAAAAGGAGCCACAAGATTTATTTGAAGATCCTGTAGGATATATGTACAACTTAGGTCTTTATTTCCAAGGCACTGTAAATAGAGAATATATCTTTTTTTATTATTATTATTTTTGAATCAAGATTTATAATATGAAAAATATATTTAGGGTTGGCGTGGTTACAGTGATTATATTGGAAATGAAGTCCTTTACCCGGGATTTTCAAAACGCATGAGAGATATTGTATTAGCAAATCCAAGAGGTAGAAAGAAAGAAAAGATGATATATATATCTTTTAATTAAAAACATGTTTAATTGTTTTTATCCCTAATAGTAAATCAGGTTTTAAGAGAATTGGCAGAACATCAAGCAAAATCAATGATTGAACTACAAAAAAAGAAATGGAAATCACCCCAGCAAAAAGAGAAACGACTAAGACAATTAGAAAAGTTAAGACAAAGGGAATTGGAAGTGGTTGCAAAACAGATTATTGTAAAAGCTGTTAGTGCTATGGATAGTAAGGTTTCTTTTAGGTAAACACT
>VCJD01004698.1:24138-35796 GCA_024140245.1 Backusella tuberculispora | reverse complement strand
TTTTTTTTTTTTTTTTTTTAAAAAAAAAAAACAGAAAAAAAAACATCTTAGCAATTTGATTTCAGTAAGTTATCTTAAAAGATCGATACAATATAGTTATATTACAGTCATTCAACAACAAACTTTATTATCGTATTAGTGGTTTTAGGCAACACATATCGTATTTAGATGTAATCTAATTTAAATTAACAGTAAGAAGTATAGTCACATACGACAGATATATCATAAAGAACAGAAGATCTGATCATACTTACATTTGAAAGCCAGAATCAGCTAGATTTCAAATTGTTTGCTCAAGCTTTGATCACAGTTTTTGCGTTGAAAACTCTCGTATTTACTATTAAAAAAAACGCCAGAACACTTAGCAACCCACTTTAACAAGCTTCAAGATCGATCAAAGTAATTTTGGAAGTGTAAGATTAAATTATGAAGTTTCCCAAAAAAGTACGAAATACTACACAGTCTGGATCCAGATGTACACGTTTAGTAGAAATTAAACTTCCACCAGAAGTACCAACAGTTCAACAACGTACTTGCCAACATAATCCGAGCATCAGAAGCACCGCTAAAAAGGTACCCGTTAAAAAAGGTGTTCAACCAAAGAAACAAATAGGACAAGTATGTTAATGCAAAGTTGGTTCGTGTTCGGGCAATAGATCTGTTTTTGCTTTGCCAGAATAAATAATGATAATTGTAAACAGGATTCCTGTCTTGGAAGGCATAAAAGACCACCCTGTGAAAATATCACATGAATGAAGAACACAAAAGAATAGTGTTATATTAATGTTTAGGTATTATGATATGTAAAAGAATATTCAAGACTATGTGACCCTAGACTACTGTGTTTCGTAGTTTTGTGGCTAGCTTGTTCTTTGAGATCGTCCATAGTAATATAGGTGCCATAAGTAGTTCCTGTTGTTGTAAAGAGAGGATACGTTTGAACTGGACAGAAGATAAGTTGGTAACTAAATTTGATGTGGCTTTGCAATAAATATATTACATATATATTTTAAAAGAAAATGGCTGTATTTGGCAGGTCTTCATTTTGGAAATACCAAATTGGTCGTTATTTTCCTCTATCTTTTCCTCAGAAGTTTTGTATGTGCTTTTGAGATGATCTGGAGGATACTGACACAAGGTGAAGTGCCTTTCAAAGTTGTAAAAAGCGATCCGGATGAAGACTTTTTTTTAGTAATGACAATAATAAAACTGAACTGAACTGAATTGAATTGAATTGAAGAAGTAAGAGATAGCAAAGGATACATTCATCATACATTCGAACGTAATTGGTTCTGTCATCAGCAATACATGACAAGTGGATATGGGAAATCTCCTTCTGTCACCACTTTTGCATAATATACCTGCTTTCAATAGGACAACATGACTAGCACCGAGTTAAATTTGACTTATACGAGTCCACTTTCTCTATCAATATCTTTGGGAATATCACGAGGGCCTATATGTCTTTTCATTGAAAGTTAGTAGATATCTCTAATTCTTCAACGTTAAGATACTGTGAAAAGATATTTACCACGACAACACGTTTCTCCTTCAATTGAGCCATATTCAATCAGCCTCAATATAAAATATCAATATTCAAAATACGTTAAAGAGAACTTGTAAACGCTTTGGTGTGGTAGACTGAAAAGGCAGAACGAAAAGAAATGATGGCAACCCCCCCCCAATACGTCAAATGTAGAAGAAGAAAAGGCTGTGGTGGAATATGGGACAAAAGTAAATGTAGCTTTTAGTGTATTTCCACCTGAATATTGTATGCTTCAGTATCCACTCGTACTATTGATGGTTCCTATTCTATTACCACGGACCAAGGCACTAGAGGCAGTTCTCCTTCCTCTCGCAAGTCGTATATATATATATATATGATATGAAAACAGAGACTTCTCTTTCTCCTTCTCCCACAAAACGGACATTAAAGGCTTTTCTAGACAGTTTTTATAATACTCTCGTCTCTTCAGGTGTTGAGTTTCAGGAATCAATAGGATTGAAATAAAAAAAGGAGGGGGGTACCCAGTAATTGCATAGGTTCAAGATTGAAGTTTGTCAAGTCTTCAAAAAAGAAAAGGCTAATAGGGGATGTAAAACACGCTCCCACCCTACAAACACTAATGTTATCATTTGTAATCATAAACCTCAAGGCTCTATTTGATAATGTTCTTTATATTGCAGAGAGATATATGTGTATCTTTTATTATTCAGCCGGTTATTTTCGACATATAGGCGTGTAAGCTTAAAAATTAAAATAAATAAGTAAATAAAAATAAAATACTATATGATATGATATGATATATACATAAAATGACAATGCAATTTCTAATGGAACTAGCTGTACTTTTTTTTTTCTTTACGTAAAAAGATGGAGTCAATATCAAAATATAATAATAATCAAAAACAATAATAATGAAAAAATACCTTTTCTATTTTGCAAGTATATTTTCTTTATATATAAGAATGATACTAATAATAATAATAATAGTATTAAAAACAATAAGAGTATATGTGTGAAGAAGGTCGGTATGCGAGTCTAATGAGTGTATGTTTTTTTCTTTTTCCTTCTGAGTGGCTGAGTGACTAAATGTATTCTGTGTGTATCTGTATAGGTTTGCGTAGGTGTGTGTGTATGTGTGTGTGAGGTGTTTGTGGGCGTGCAAATGGAATTAAATGCCCAATAACGTGTCGAGTTCTGAATCGCCTCCTTGAAGCGGATTATATTTTGATTGTGTATTATCTGAAGATACCAAGAAACCGTCTAATCCATCAAACAAACTTGCGTCAAGAATATCTTTGGGTGTCTGCACAATTGAGTCTGAAATGGATTCGGTGTCAATGTAAAGATCATCACTATTTAACATGTTTTCAATATCAACCAGACTGTAGTTGTTGCTGCTGCTGTTGTTGTTATTACTTGTAGTCGATAACTGTAGATCATCTGTTATGTGTTTTAGAACAAGGTCATAGAATAAAGTACTAGTAGTAGACTTACTTTCTGTGTTTTGGGTCTCTTGAATGGTATCCTGTTTATTTTTATCTTTCTGCTTACCAGAAGAACTAGTCGAGGGTAATATTAAACCTGGACTAATAGTCTCTTTTGCAGATTGTACACTGTTAGCGGCTGCTTTTTCCAAAGAAGCATTAGCAACCGTCAGTGATTTTCTTTTTTTGATACCATACCCAATATCATTACTATTACGTAAGTGTTTTTCAAAATCTAGTTCGCTAAAAGGATAATCACACTATTTTAGAATTGGGTGATTAGTTACAAGTTTTTATATATTCGTTTCGTTTTTAAGCATTTATGTTATGTTAATATTTTTTACCTCTGTATTTTCACACATTTGTAGCGCGCAGTCAAAGTCAATAAGAAATTCTGATACATTACTTTTGCAATAAGGACAAACGTCTTGTTCGAGAACTCTCTTTAAATCAGTCATAATATAATAATGTCTTCTTGATTGATAGTAAGAACTGCGCTCAATAAAATACACTTGCTTGACATAAAAAAAAAGAGAAAAAAAAAAAAAAGAGTCACAATATTCTCTCTCAAATTTTCCGGCTGATTTATGAGTTTCTTCTAGTCTTGAAAGGTAGAATTCACTTGCTTCATTTGATCTTGGCTATCCCTGTCTTGATTGTCACATTCTCTTCGATCTGGAACATTGAAGCGTATATTTTTTTAAATGGTTTTAACTGCTACACATCATTCAAAGTTACAGAAATATTTAGACGTTTACCAGCTTGACTAAAAAGTAATTGGCGGTTCCTTTTTGGCGGTTGGTGTATATTTTGTATTATAAAATACTTGGACAAACCGCCAACTACTTTTTTTGGAACCGACAGTTCGAATTTTTGTAATCGTCAATATTTACCAGCCCGACTGTATCTTCAAATAATAACCTGTTCAGGTCCGGCATGAGTTAGCCACTCTCATGTAGGAATTATTATTATCAAATATTCATCATTACGAATCATTTATTGTTTTCCTATCAATTAACTACAACTTAATATTCTTTCTTCAATTGTATTATTGATTTGATATTAACTTATGCAACAACTTATAGATTTGATTTCTTTATTAAAACTATTCTTGTTTCTTTTATATTATCTTTCTTTTATAACAGTGAACATTTATATTATCATATTATGTGAACTACCCTCAGATTACAACAAACCCATTCATAAACTTGAGAAATCCTTCAACAAATTACTTGGTCAGGTCTTCCATTATGTCTTTAGCAAAAAAAAAAAAAAGTTGAGAATCCTGATCAATTAATTGCTCTCTCTATACTTCGCTATTAGTAAATCATCATCTAACTCTGAAATGCCTTCACAAAAAGCCAAGTCTTTATCTGCGTCTGTTTCTTCATAACGATCAAATGCTTCAAAACCAGTTATGTTCTTTGGATCAGTAGAAATTTGTTGATATTCTTTTGTTTGTGGTATGAATCATCTTCTCTCAGTGTCATACACTTATTTTTGGCTTCTTTACTTTTGAACTAGCCTCTGATTAAATTGCTTCTAATATTGTTCATCATGTGCCATATACAAAAGAGTTTAGCTGACTCTGGAAAAACAATATCTAGTTTTTTCATTAGAGCCCGACATTTATCGGTGACGAAAACTGGCATACTACCATCAGTATTGGGTTGAATAACATCTTTCAATCGCTCTAAAAACCACTGGTATGTTGCTTCTGACTCATCGCTGATAAAACCATAGGCCACAGGAAAAAAGATTTCAGCTGATAAGAAGATCCTAACAGATTATGAACACCATGAACGGATATCAGAGGCATTCCGAGAGATTGTTGGTCCTGTATGTAGCATCAATAACAAGCACTTGTCACAATCTCTTAGTATTTTGAATCATTGATTGATATGCAAAGAAGATATGTTTTAACATTAAAGACTCTTTGCAACATTGTTCAGCAGTCTATCAATAACTTTCAGAGATGTCTCAACAGAGAACCATTTTAATAAACAATCATGCTTAAAAAACGAAAATTGAAAATGAGCTAAGCGAACTTTGAGTGATGCAAATACGAAAATTGAGCTGATACAAGAACGAACTTTGTCCAATAAAAAAGCGAACTTTGGGGGTGGAGCCACTGTAATTGGTAATCATTTTTTATTAATGGCTGCTGAATATGAGATGCTAGCATGAATATATTCTAATATTATGGATCACACAGAATAGACCTTATTAGGATAATTAATGGCAATGTCAGCAAGGATAAAGACTAATTAACAAAATACAAATTATTGGTGCGTAGTGTAGCAAAGTAATAAAATCATGGAAATAATCTAGCTAATGAACCATTATTTTCATATTCATATTCATATTATAACTGTTTAATAGTACACTATATATGAATGACTTTCCAAAGCCAGATATCTGCCTTTCTGACCTTTTCTGAAGTCTTTGATGTAAATCATGACGTCGACTAAAGATCATATTCTTAAAATTATATATCGCTTAATAACATGATATGTATTTTTTTGATGTTGGATATTTAAGATTCTTAGTTTTTCGGTTTTAACAAACAAACGCTTTATCTATTTATGATAAAGGTTAAAGAAAAAGGGGTTTCAGCATACTATAGCAATTTGAAATCCTAGTTATTAAACTTAAAATAAAGTAATGATAAGGTAATCAAGTCATATGACTACTTCCCCCTTATTTATTTATTTATTTTTGTATAAATTCCGATTTGAGCACAAATTAACCAAAAAGAGCTTAAATAATCTGACTCACATTAGCGACATTTATGTACAAAATCCAACTTGTCAAAATATTTATATTTATTTATATAAAAAGGAGAGAATAGGTAATACATTTCTGTGTGTGGGTGTATATATGCTTTGTTCTTCTTCTTCTTCTTTTTTTTAACGTTTTTCGACCATGACCTTCATACCGTATTTCATGGGTAAAGTAAGAGATACCTGATAGGTAACATCTTGTCCCGGCAATAATGAGAACCTGTAGCGTTTAATCAAAAAGATAATGGCAATAAGTGCTTCAAGTGTAGCCAAATGCTGTCCAAGACAAACACGGGGGCCAGCATGAAAAGCGGGCCATTGGCCCTGTGATTCTCTGCGTAACTCGCCTTCTGGGGTGATCCATCTTTCTGGACGGAAGACTTTGGCATCAGGACCCCATACTTTTTCATTACGACCTTGGACATAAGGACTCCAAAGAATATAATCTCCCTTTTTGATGTGTGTTCCATCGGGCCAGATATCATCATTAAGAGCGTACTTCTGATTCAAGGGAACTGAAGGATAGTGTCGAAGTACTTCATAGAATACGGCATGAGCATAGGTCATATTTTTGATGATTTCATAAAGTGCGGGAGAGTCGTCCAAACTATCGTCTGTGATGTACTGATCAATTTCTTCAAGCAATTTCTTCTCAACACGAGGATGACACATCAGCATGTAGAAAGTCCAGGACAATGCCTGCGCCGTGGTATCTCTACCAGCAATAATAAAGTTGAGCACAATGTCACGCAATTCGTTATCATTCAATAATTCGCCCTTGTTGTTACGAGCATTCATAAAGCGGGAAAGAAGATCTTTGTGAACTTCACCTGCTGCAAGCTGCACTCTTCTCTTTTCAGTTACGTCTCTCGCAAAACCATCAACAACCTTGAGATGATCATTCATTGCAGATTTCCAAGGCATAGCGATACTGGCAATTTTTTCGGTTACCATCCAAATAGGATTGATGAATCTCTGGAAAGTGTTCTTTTGTGCTTCATCAAATGCTGCTGCAAATGGAACTTTTCCTTTTGTTGTGAGAGCATTTAATTCGACACCAAATCCGAGCCTATTATTTGTTTTGGTTTTTTAAAGTTTTAGTATTTGCTTCTCGTTTTATCTATATGCATATATATATTAAGGAATACATTACATGATGAAAGAATCTAATGTGAATTTGAACATGACATCATGGAAATCGACTACTCTGGTCTCATCAGCTGCAACATCAAAAATACTACCAGTCATGATCTTGAGCTCTTTAACAAATACACTATTAAATAATTAATAAAAAAAAGTATAACCCGATTAGAGAAAAAAAACGTGACTTTAATTAAACTTCTTTTGGAGGGGTGGTTTTCGCTTACTCTGTAAACTGATCTCTGAAATTCTTAATGTTAAAGATATGACTGGCAGTCTTGCGCTGGTATTTCCATTCTTCTCCGTTGGCATTGAAGATACCATCACCAAAGAGATCATTCATTGAGCCATGGAATTCAGGTCCCTTGATGTAATTATCGAAATTGGCTATTTTTGTTAATATGATGCAAGTGAAAAAAAAAGTTAACTAAATGGTTGTATAAAAAAAAAAAACTTAATTTTATATTAATTAATATTTACTTTTCAAAACGTGTTCGACATTTCTAGGATCGATGGTGCCAATGTGTCTTGGGATACCAAGTGCAGAAAGGGTTCTAAAATAATAATGTATTATTATTACTGTTACCATTATTGTTGTACTAATTTGATGTATTTACAAAGTTAAGTCATCCAATCGGGCAAAACCTTCCATTAAAAAGTCGTGGAACTTTTCTCTAAATTCAACAATAATAGGAAGATTGCCTACAAGTGGCCATCCAGCTTGGGTCTTAATACCTTCTCTAGTCTTATCAAAGACGGCGCGATCATGATAAATCATGGCTAAAAGAGAAGTAGAAGCCAAGGCACCTAAGCCAAGGTACTTTGCTGTTGATGTATTATTAGACATGATTTTGGTTGATTTGTTTTGTTCGCTTGTCTTTACAAAAAAAAAATGAGTGAATAATGAAGAGAGAAAATAAAAAGAGAAGAAGCTTTATATTTTTTTTTTTGGTTATTTATCAACATGTAAATAAGTGCCCTTTATAAACTAAATGGTTTGATTTCGCGTAGTACAATGGTCAAATAGTGGAACTTCCCCCCACTTCTTTTTTTTTTCTTTTCTGTTGAAGTATTTTCACATGCACGTTTTCCTTCATTCCTTTTTTACCATATCCAGTTGATTTGGGCATTTCACCTGCCTTTTGCCTCACATGATTAACTGAGCTATTATTCCCCATACAAAAAAAACATCAAATGTGAAATCGAATTAAGTTTTTCTTAAAAACTAAAGAGAAAGATCACGAACCCTGACATTTTCTTTTTTTTTACACATGCACACTTTTATAATTTTTTTTTGTAAAAAAATAAATTTATTTCCCTTTCGATAAAATGTTGACGATTAATCAAACAGACTTTTGAAAGAATATCTTCATTTTTATATTTTGTTATCAGGAAGTTGATATATTAATTTTCTTTTTTCCAGTATAAAAAGGAATTAAGATTTTCTTAGCAAAAAAAAACTAGCTTAGTGGTTTTTACTTATCTGTATGAACACATTTGTATTACAGTAAAATAAATCCTACTTTTTGGGACCAAACAAGTCACTCTTGAAGCTCTATAACGTTATGTGCTTGAAAATGGAATTTTGAGTTCAGTAGAATATTTTGCCGTTAACGTACATATCACAAAACTAATAGACAAAAATAACCATAGTTATGACAAAAGCTAAATTAACTAATTTCGAACTTATACTTTTTCCATATTCATATACATTTTGTAAATAATTTTTATGAGTGGTGAATTCTACCTCGACAGTTTTTATTCGTCATTTTTTTCTTATATATCTGTCTCGTCAATTCTGTCAGCAACCATTTTTTCCCTTCAAACGAGACATCTTACGTACTTTTCCTTTGATTTTTTAGCCAACACTTTTCAATGAAATTCAAGAAAAGCGAGTATGATGGCGGTAAAAAAAAAACCAGTATCATCATTAGAGTCGTTTTTAAAAAAAAACCTCTCCCAAAACCTTAATTTTTTGTCTGTGTTTTTTTATTAAGAGATAACCTACATAATAAATGTATGTAAAAACAAGCTTGATAATTGTTGAAAGCTATTTCTTCCACAAATTGTAAAAAATATGATGTATTGGCTTCCATTTGAAAGTCATCTCTTTGTAGTTAAGAATGACCGATATAAGAATATTCATTTTTTCCCTTCCAATAACAATGTTCCTAAATTATTTGACTGCCTAGTATATTTCTGGTGCAATAGAAGTGTCGCTAAGTATATTAAGTTAGAAAAAACTGCCGCACATTCAATAAAGGTTCACGACTTTATAAAATACATCTACACCTTCTACGCACTTTGACAAGTAAGGTTTTATACCTTTAGTTTATTCTTCGTAAATAACACTTTTCTTTTCAAAAAAAAAAGAAAATAATAGTTGATAAATTGATTATTTATCAACTTAAGTGAATTTTTTATCACTATTAGTATTTCATTATTATAATTTAAAAATATAAAAAAAAGCACGCACTCTTCGTCTCGTAAAAATACCTTTGTTTGCTCCAAAACCACCATACAATATACAGGATTATCTAATAAAAAGATAAAGATAAAATGGTGCTTATTTATATATTATTACACATTTATAACGTCATTTTATATAGTTGAACAAATCTGCTTCTAGCTACTATATTTTCTCTCTTTTTTTTTCAAAAGACAATGATGACAATGAATTATTACATAGAAAAAGGCCTATACTTATTTTAAGGTAAATATCTTTTATCAGCGCTAGAATGTTTTTTTATTCATTAAAAATAATATTAGTTTCAGATATCAAAAGCTATGTCAAAAAGATTTATGGGGCCGTCGTTCTGGTGGTGGGATAAATTTACATGCAAAAAAAAGAGAGAGAGAAAATCTGAACCATCGTTTTAATGTACCAGGTATATCTGGATTTAAACTAATAAGGATGTCACACTAACGTTGATTTCTGGTGTATGAAGTAATGCCCTACTCATTAATAGAGTCACAAGACAACTTATGAAGGGTAGTAAGAAATGATAAAAGAATTAAATAAAGAGGAATCAACTAAAAATAATAGGGAAGCTAGCCTTGAAGAACGCTCAAGTTGTTGACACAAGTTACATTTAATAAACAAAATATTTTATATATATACATGTTTTTATTTGGTTTTAAGAACCCAGTATCGGGATTGAATGGATAAAATCTATTTATTCATATAGGTAAATTTTGGGGTTCAGTATTAATGTGTATAGACTAATGAAAGCACTTTCTCTTTATATCAACCCTGAGGCTAGCAATATCATTAGATTTGGAAACAGAATTTTCGCTAGACCTTATTTAGACAGAGATTCATATAATATACACATGAAAAATCATAGAAGATCAGATCGATTCCTTAAATGAAGCGACTCATCTACTTGAACAACAGCTTACAAGCATAATTTTGAAGCTGAGGAGTGCTCACTTCCTCCAACATTATGTGGACACCTTGATTCAGCAATTGACTCGAGAATTACTTGTGTTTTTATATATTAAAAATCATAACTGCTTTCTAAACAGACATAATCTCTGTTGTTGTAAGATTATTTAATTCAATTTAAAAATGAAATGAAACGTTTCGGCATTGATACTATTAAACAAAGATTACTTGAAGTTTCTTGGAAAATTCTTTAATCAAGTGTAAACTATATCTTTTTTTTACTTTCATTTATACATATTGATTTACTACACCAGCCGAGCGGGTGCATTTAGGGCCGAAGTGCTTTTTTAGTAATTTCTAATAACCATAAAAGTAAGTTTTTCAGAAAAAAAAGTGCAAATTGCATTTCGGCCCTAAATGCACCCGCTCGGCTGGTGTAGTGATTATATGTCTACTTTTATAAATATAAGGTTACTGAAGCCCCTATAGATTATGATTTATATGAAGATGCCTTCAATCAGATATTTATATTATCATACTTCCTACATCATTCTTCTTCACTGTCAGTGCAGTTGGTTTTTTTAAACTTTATTATCCACATCTTTATTTGCAAGGTGCAAAAACTTTAAGTAAGCTAAAAAAAAAAAGCTCATCTTCAAAGAATTATACTTATCCTGATAGGGGAGAATTTTTCAATTGCTATTTTTATTGTAATTAAACTGAAAGTTCATCATTTTAAAATTAAGTGGTTCAATTGATATAAAATAACTTATTGTTAAACAATTCAATTCAATATAGAAAATAACCTAACTTTAAATGTATAATATGTTTAAAATGAATATATTTGGCTTATATTTTATATTTTAAAAAGAGAGAAAAAGCGCGAAAAATTAACATGAACATTATCTATTAATAAATAAATAGCAGAGGAAACATGTGAATGAAAAGGAAGACGAGGAGAATAACAAGAACGTGCTTTTTTTTTAATATATTACCTTCTAGATTTAGCTTTTCATTTATTCTAGTTTCTATAATATTATAATACTTTACAAGTTCAACTATATACCATATATTCTGTTCTTCATTTAGTTATTTCTTATGAATCTACATTGTTTTTGTTATGTGCTCTTTGTAAGGCAAAATCCCAATACGAGAAAGAAAGTAAAAGAACATGTTTATCAAATATGGTTTTTTTCAAGTAATATTTGATAATGTTTTCCAAATATCAGTATTATTCACTTTGTTTTTGTATTAATTTACTCTTTATTATATACAAGTTAATCAGTACTAATATGCTATCTCGAATTAATGCAATTTACTTTTTATATTAATTTAGAGAAATTAACTGAAGTAAAT
>VCJD01004698.1:12081-22186 GCA_024140245.1 Backusella tuberculispora | reverse complement strand
TATTTTTTTTTTTTTTAGAAATTAAGTATCAAGTTTACGTTTCCATCCGATTTGATTTCCCATTCAACGACAATGTTGGAACCCTCTGAGAAATTTTCAGCTACAAAAGAATCTTCTACTAGTACAAGCACTTCATTTTGTTTCTTTGTTTCTCTTCTTCCTGGACTACTACTTCCTTGCTGTTTTTCACAGGTATCCAACTCTTTTGAATGCTTCTTTTTTCTCCAAAGAATATCTGAAACGCGTGCTGGATGTAAAGTGAGTAATGCGCTTAGTTTGGTTTTTAGTTCATGAGCTGTGAGATTCTCTAATTCGACTTGGTGAGGAAAGTTACTATCCTTCCGAGTCCAGGCAAAGAAATGTACAGAGTCTGAGCGTTGTTTTTTAATTGTTGGTATTACATCTGCTTCTTCTTTAACATCGGTTGCAACTTCTGTCTTTTGCTTACGTTTTCTGCTGCTTCTACTATTCTTATTTGATGACGGTACCCAATTGGATGGTATAGGAGGCAGACTAAACACAGTTGCTCCATCATTTGTTTCAAATTCTGAATCAGTGTCGATCTCGGTAAAATAGCTGATAGCTTTGACTGGCTGACTAAGAATAGGCCAGAGAGGATGGTGCTGAGGGTTACCATTTGTGGAAGCTTTTATTTTTAAAATACCATGTTAGTTGATCCTTTTTAATAGTTGGATAAATATTACCAAATATATACGAATATATTTACCCATGGCTTTTTCCAACTGCTTTGCCATTTGTTTACCATCATCTTTATTTTTTCTCTCAGCACCCTTTTTTATTTTATAATATATTAGTATATTTTAATACTGAAAATTAGAAAAATAAAATCTTTTTGTGATGCATTTTTCAAAACTTACCTTGTCTCTAAATAATTTAATTTGACAGTAACATCTTTCAGAATACAAGTGTTCGATTTGACCGCTATTAGGAGAGACTCGCTTTTGAAAAGTACCAACATAGTGGTGAAAATCTAAAGGTAAATCAAGATAGGTAACTTGGGTTTCCATTAAGGCTCTCATGGGGATGCCCTTTACACCTTTAATACGAGAAAAGTCTGTAGATAAACAATTAAAGCGAATATAAACTTTTGCACCAAATCGGCCGTGCCAATCAAATGATACTTTGTCAAATGAAGGAAATCTGACGTTGTAAACCCCAGTTGTTTGGTTCGCATCTATAATAAGATAGGAAAATAAACAAATAGGTAAGAATAAACTAAAGGAAAACGATTAGAAATGAAGTTACCTAATTCGATAGCTCTTGCTTCACTAGGTAACTCCTGTTGACTGATCCAGAATTTCCAATAGCTTTTGGCAACTTTACGATGAGTCTCTTCATGAAAAGAGATTGAGAACGTACTTGTCATGGTAGCAGGATAAGTTTGATTCACTGTATTCAATTCAATCAAATAGGCTTGACCTCGATTAAGATAGGTTACTGGTAACTCTCCTTCTTTTTTCACTACTGCGGTTGAGGCTATTAATGAAAAAAATATTTTAGAATATATTATTGATATATAAATATAAAGATATTACCATGAAGTGCGACATGAAATTGGAATGGTCTAAAGAATAAAATTTTTTAGTAAATCATGATCTCGAACGCAAAAATAAATCATGCATCACCATTGACAGATTCATCTTTCTTTTTCATGAAGAAAAAAGATCCCTTTTCCAACTCCCCCCCCCTTATTTCTACTTTTGCAAGCACCCATAACCCTCCCTCCCCCCTTATTTATTTTTGTCTCCCGTTCCGTTCTTTATATATATTTCTTGTGAAATTGCATATGATCCGTCATCATTAAAAGAATAAATAAAGCTGCACACTTACAATAATGGATGCAGATGCTTATCTGCAGCGATAGAAGCCTCTTGTTTCACTTTCTTATTTTTTCTGTCATCTGATAATGAATTTGGAGCAAGTGGAGGTGAAAGAAATTGATGTGGTTGATGGAAACTTTCAGGATGACAAGATAATCTCGCATTTGCACTTTTATAACGGGGATGATATCTTTCCCTTGATATTTGCGGTGATATAGATGGAGGTGGTGGAGGTGGTGTTTGAATTTGATAAAAAGGCATATAAGGCGAGTCTACTTTCTTACTGGAAGTGTCATTTACTGTTCGAAATTCGGGAACTTCAAACCCTTTGAATGGTGAAGGATGTGACCACATTTCACGAGAATTTGAGTTGCGTGCTGCATCATAATCTGCCATGCTGTAATAAGATGACTCGGCTGTTATTTTTGGGTAGACTGTAGTCGTATAATGTAATGGTTCTGGGTGGGAATAAGGAAAAATTGTAGGTGGGAGAGTCATGGTCAATTCAGAAGAAGTTGTATGTGACTTGACAACTGACCAACCTGAGCTGGAGGTGGTTAATGTTGGTGCCGTTACATTGGTAGAGCTTGGATTTCTCATAGTGTTATCCGTAGGTGTAGAAGAGGAATATGAAGAAATGGTATAATTGTCATTTATAATACTTGCAGTTTCAGAAAAAAAAGGACCACTATTTATATATAAGATGAGGTAATTAGTTTTATGTAAAGTGTGTGTAATTTTAGAAAAAAAAACCGGTTTTTGTGCTTCTTTGTTTTAACCTGTCTTACCTATCTTTGTTCATGTTGATTAATATGTCTGAATAAAAGGCTTCTTCGTTGTTTGGAGTAAAAAGAGACACCATCCAAAGAAAAGAAAAGACAAGAAAAGACAAGAAGAAAGAAGAAAGAGGGAAAAAAAGAAAAGAAAAGAAAAGATAAATCGAAAGATAAATATATATATGTGTATATATAAATAATAAACAAAAAAAATGAGTGTATATATAAATATATGTATATATATATGAGATCAAAAAAGAAAAAAAACGAAAGTGAAAAAGAATAAACTACAAGTTCTAGTTAAAACGCACTTCATATTTATTGTTTTTTTTAGATGTCGTACCAAATTTTTTGGGTCGCACACTATCCAACCTTAGATGTCAATGCTTATTTTGTACGTCTTTCACATTTTTAATTTAGCGTAATAATCTGTAATTTATATGATTTTATTCTATTAAATACGTTAATATCATGAGATGATTCTATATCAACTACTTTTTGTCATTATTGTTATTGTTTTTATTACTATTATTATAATTATAATTATGAATTAAAATTGAGATTTTGATATAGGGCTTCTAACTATCGCTTGCACGAGAATCTTTAAAATATAAATATAGAAAAAATACATACATTAACGCAAGGACCACCTATTTTTTTTTTAAAAAAAAAGCCAAGTATAGTAAACATAGTAATGCTATTTTTTTTTTTTCTTTTTAAAAAAAGGAGAAAGAAATTTATTCTTTATTCTTAAGTGAAATAGGCTACTTGACATTAATAGTGATCCGAAGTGGCGACGTATTTACATAACAGAAAACAAACAACATGTATTGATTTAATACGTATAAAGGAGAAATAATCATGTCCCTTTTTTCTATTGAGGTTGCTTTCTATACATGGTTAACTTGAAAAACAATGATTTTAATGGTATGAACTTTAGACTTTACGATAATTCTATGCTTGTTGAACTTGGCAACCAGTCTTTTTTTTTTCAAAAAAAAGGGAGAAGAACAAGTACATAGTACAGTAACAAAGATAAATGACACAAACACTTTGATTTAAATTACCAAAGGAGGTTACTACCATAATATTCTTATTGAGGAGCTTTTTTTTTTCTAAAAAAATCAAAAAAAAAACGGGAGGATATAGTATAGCATCTTTTTGTGCAAAAAACGTTTTTTTTACAGGTATTGAATGGTCTTCAGTATCCTCTGAAGTACAATGATAATCTAAAATATCGCATTTATAATAATGATAATAAAGCAAAAGAAAATGAAAAATTTGAATGTACAAAAACACTGCAATGGCATCAATATTTGTAGTAGAAACATCAGATCATAATAAGTTTTATAAAAGTTATCCTTGTCAGCTCCTATTAACTTTTATGCTTCCGTTTTAAAAATTGAATGCACTCTCCTTGATAACACAAACTAAAAAGATAAAATGAACTCTTACTAAATTAAGCTTCAATGTTTAAACTCTGGATATTGCGCTTTTACTTTCTCCTCTTCCTCCTTTTTGAATGTATCTCATGGTGTTTTATCTAAATATGCTAAATAAAAATGAGATTTATTGTCAATAAAAATAAACTTGGAGACAAACTTCAAGATTTTCAAAGTATTTCTATTTCTGATTAATGTATGTGCCTATATAGTACTCCAAACAGGTTTTTAAGCACATACATACTCTAATAAAAATATCACATAAATTTTTGTTCTAGTTTTTTTATTTATTTATTTTCGATCTTGATTTTCTATACTCTTTTGAAGGTGATACAAAAACGTTCCTTTATATCACAGACCTTAAACTATCTCTCACATTCATTTTCCTTCGCCCACATATCAGTCTCCTGTTTTATGTCGTAATCTTTATGTTTTTCTTGTCAATAAAAATGATATTGGAAACTTCTTTAGGTTCGATCGATCTTTTTGCAGTTACAGAACTACGCAAAATGGATTTGACATGCTAAAGCTACAAAAATTAGACATAATACCTCGGGTAAGTAAATCAAAAGCTTACTTGTTTGGTAGTACAGTAACCCAGGATGACGGGTGGCTTTTATTTTTTTTTAAAAAAAAGAAAGGAAAGGAAAATTACAATGCTATCACTTTTGATTATAGTACAGTATAGATATTCTTTATTTATTTCATAAATCGAAAATACAAAAAGATTTACTTCTGATTTCATTATCATTATAGCATACTTCTTATAACATAATATCATCCTATTATTTCTTTTTAAAGTTCACCCCTAAAATCTTCTCAACACTGCAAAAAGTGCTTCTCCCTAAATCATAACTTGTGAAACATTTGAAATTTAAATTGAGAAATAATAATAAAGCAAAAAGAGAAACTAGAGAGAAATTAACTATTGTAGCAACACCATTCTTTTGTTTTCTAAAATATGTTGTCATCTCCTGTTTTGTGCTATATCATTATTTAGAAAGCGTAGCCTCTTATTCTTAATTTTTATACTCAGTCAATAAGATTTTTATGCACGAGATTCTATTTGTTCTTGAAGTTTATCCAAAATCTTGTTTTTTTTAATGTTTGTTTGTCAAAGATTCGAGTGCATGACTTCATCTCCATAAATAAACATTTATAGATATTAATGCATCTTTATCTTTGTACAAATAAATAAATGAAATATTACTCTTTCACATCGACTGCACCTTCATGTGACTAGTAAGTGTATATACCATTTTTAAAAAGATTATGTTTACTAAAATAAGGAACTTTTTTAACGCGAAAAACGCATAATCTGAAAAAACACTACATTAAGAAATATCATTTAGTGAATTAAAATATCTAAATATTCATTATGGTAGATGAAGACGCGTGCCTTTATTCTTTTCTTTTTTTAACTAATGCTTTGTTGAAAAAGAAATCGCGTACGAAATAATATGTACCTATAAAAGCGATCATTTAAATTTAGGAGATTGGTACTTTTTTTTTAATAAACATGCAAGACAATTTATATTTAAAAGATGATAATATCGAATTTATTTATCATGTACAAATTTGATGTTTATTGTATACGATGAGTAAATACAAAAACTATAAGACATGATAAATATTAGTGTTTTTTAATAAATATAATTAAACTTTATAATTTCATTAGAAAGTTAAGTGTTGTGAAATAGTAAACCAAAAGATGAACTTCTATTTAAAAACCGGACATTTGTTTTAATAGGGATAAAGGTTCACGGTCAGAGCATCACTTATTAGTGGCGTAATGCCACTTTGTTTATTTATTGTAATGCAATACACAAATAGTTTTTTTTTAATTTTAAAAAAAAAAAAAGACCGTATTGTGATCTACATCGAGTCTCTTCGCTTAAATCGTGCTATCTATACGGAATCATAAGATTTATGAAACTCTCAAAAGCTTAATTAAATAACTGTGCATAAATAACATATCATCTCCTGTGACCACCTACTTCTTTTCTCTAACTGTCTAGAACTAAATGTTTTTGGCGTTCCATTCCATTGCTCTGTTCTTTTTGAATTAATAATAGCAAATAAAGTATATGTATATAACAGTTATACATAAAGGAATTTATTGGTTAATTTTGCGCAATTGTTTATTAAATAATTGGTTTTTTATAAATAATTTATAATAAACAAATAAAATAAAATTGTAGGGTCTCATATAAATCATTAGATACTACATAAACTATTAGCCGGATCCCAAAATTTAAGAAGAAAAATGAATTAATGAAAGGGAAAAAAAAATAAAGAGAAAAGATTTAATACAATAAAGCAGTATCTCATATAAATACTGTAAAACACTTTATATGTATATCCTCATCTACACATAGTATGATTTATCTGTTAAAAAACTAAAGCCGTATAATTCATATTTTGATATGAAAAATAAGACTAATTCACAGAAAAAACTTTAAACAATGGGTTATATATTGTCAACACTTTAGGGGAAAATCAAGAGACCTTATGCTCTTGAATGTCTTTTCAGAACTCAAGTTTATTAATTTCAGTGCCTGAAAATAGCTAACAAGCTTAAGCACAAATCTATATATTATTGGAAGACAAATTATTAGGTGACTCCGTTAATATATACAGCTTTATTAATTAATAATTAATAATTATTAAATTGCTAATTGTTTCTATTTTTATGTTTGGGGTTATATTTTGATATTAACACCAAAATTATATTACTATTAAAAGAAAAGAAGAGACAGGATAAATAAATAAAGTCATTACACCAATGAAAGCAAAATTTATAATCAAATTTATATGACCATCCATAGCATACCATTGTAGCACATATCTGATATTTCTTTATTTTTTATTTTAAACAGAAACATTAGATAAAACAAAATCGATTAAACAGATGGATATTCTGAATAATCAACATAGAATATAATGGTTTCAAGTATCTCAAATTGTATTTATGTGTAGAGTTGTTTGCAAGAAGATGCATACCACTTTTATATCATTTTTTTGTTTTCGTCAACAAGCCACAAAAATAAAGCTTTTTAATTTATGTTTGCTTTATAAATATAAGTCCTTGCTCTCTTAATCTTTTTCATTGATAAAAAATTACTTCGAAATGCAAAATCCCCATCGTTGACTAACAGCAACAGCTACAACTTCTAATGAATTTATTATGGTAATGAAATTTTATGATTTTCTTCAGAAGAACAAAAGCACAATTAGTTAAAAAAAAAAAAGTTGAGCTCACGCAAGCTTTTTGCTGAGATTACTGACGTTTCGGAACAGGTAGCAATTAAGGCAATCCATTATTACCTTCATCCAAAAATTGGTATCGAACATCAACATTTGGGTCACCCAAAAAATATTTTGGATCCCGAGTATAATAGCCGTTAGAACAATCGTTTTGAGAAGTAATTCAAAATGTGCCCCTAACACTACAAAACTTATATTTGAAGAATTAAAGGAGGAACGTAGATACTAAAAATTTCCGAATCGTAAGTAGAGTCTTATGAGAGCGAACTTGTTCACCAAAAATCCGATATTATAATGAATGTCAATGTGATCGAAACAGAAGAAATTTGTGACCTTAAATAAGTTGATTCAAACGTCGATTAAACAAATAAAAGATACTATTTTATGTTTTTTTTTAATAGACTTAATTATTCTTTGCTTAACAAACTTAAACGTGCTATACTTTAATAAAATCAATCCGATAACCTAAGGATTATTTTGATAATGCTTTTATAAAATTTTGACAAAAATTGATTGAGATAATTAATAAAAGGTTGGGTAGACATATTTTTGAAAACACCTCTATCAACATATATCATAAGCAATAACTATACAGAATTAAAAAGTATGAAGTTGAGAGACAATCAATTGATAGCAATGATGTAACTGGTAAATCTGAATATTAATTTCAATAAAAAAAAAATTAGTGTAAAGCATAAATCAAAAGATCTAGCTCATCTTCATATAAATATTCTTGGTATATTATATCTTTAAAAATATATAAAGTTAGACTCTTCTTTGAAACCTCATCTTACCAACTGGTTTAACGCTCAAATTAATAATATCTTTTTATGTTTCTTTTATTTTACAAAGTATTTCTTTTTCTTCCTTTTTGTTGAAGTAAATTGATTCCTTGTGTTCTATAAATATGAATATCGACTAAATTTGATGCTCAAGATCTATATATTTGAATTTAAATTATATATATAGTTCTGTAAGAAATTGTATCACATTGAAGATGGCTATTATTGCTATTATACCAAAGTCGGATTTATTACTGCTCTTCTATTGTCTTTCAAAATGTTTGTTCATCCTATTAATAAATAGACTAGCTAAGCAAAGGCACAATTAGTTAACGCAATGTACTATATTACTTATTATAATATATTATAATAGATAGAAATATTTTGAGTGCTATTATATAAAATCATTAAAGCAGGTATCCTTCAAAAAAAAAGAAAGAAAGAAAAAAAAAGCAGTGTCATAAGTCGTTAATAGTATCTAGTTTTAAAAAACAAGTTATATCTTCGTTGTTGAGATCCTAAGATTTGACATTGGTTTAATAACGTACAAAAAGCAGTTTTTTCAGAAATTATCATATAGTAGCTTACCTTCCAAGTCCAAAATGGCATTTAACAATAAAAAAATAAAAAAAAATGTACGCTTTTCTCCTTTTTACTACATAAGTAGTATTGAAAAGTGAAACAAGTTTTCAAATATGTACCGTATTCAAAATAAATCGACTAATCAATACTTCACTAAACCCGAACTCCATATTGGTCCTGCTAGAAAATATTAAAATTTTGATTAATGTATCATCATTGAAGATGGTACTAAAATAATTATAAACGATATTTGTAAATACATGGTCACTAATAAGATTCTCAATACTTTTTTAATCTTGGACATGAAATAAAACTGGAGAAAAGAAATATTCTGATATAAAATATAAGTTCTTCTACAAGACATACCAATAGATGTATTACGATTTCAAGGCAAAGGAAGGGATATATCTTTTTTTTCACCACAACTATATTCTAGATATAAGCGTATTTAACTAATTATATTGATGTATACTTTATCTTTCGAAAGAGCCATCAGTTTTTATTAAAATATATGTATAGTCAATAGCTATCCACTCCTTGGGTGTTTCAATTGGTTCACATTGTCTATTAATTTAAGTTAGCATCTGGTTGACACGCATTGTTTTTATGCATACATAGCTTTCTAGGAAAATATTTTGTTGTTGTAGTTGTTACTATTGTTATAAACATGCATTTTTTTTATCTTTATCTTTATCTTTGTCTTTATCCTTCTTCTTTCTTTCTTTTCTTTTTTTATTTAAAAATATGCCTATATATATAAATATATATAATAAACTTCCCTGTTAAATTTATTACCGCTAGTTTTGTACAAAAATATATCGTTTTAGCAATATATAAGCTGTTGTTTATTTAATGCATCAGTATTGGACCTCTCGCAGCTTCTACGGATTAGCCTATTTTGTAATTTAATTCTTAAATGGAATAAAAGAAAGAAAAAAAAAAGAACATGCTCATCCACTTTAATAATTATAGTCACAGTCCTATATTTTTTTTTGTATTATCCAGTTCTTTGATATTCAAATTACTCGTTTGTCTTTTCTTGTAAAGATCGACATGAAAGTTGTTAAAGTAGGTAAAATTGAAATAGTTAATTAAAATAAGAAATTGGTAAATCACAAGTCAAAGCATGGCCAAATCCTGGGAATTATTTATAAAGGAACTCATACTAATTTTTATGAATAAAGATTGACTTAAATCCCTCTCATGACAATATTTTTTCCTATTAGTTCGTGTACTTTCTAAATTAAAAAATGTAATCTATCGGATAGAGCAAAAAGATAACTTGTATAAACACAATTTACAAATTGTAGAGAAAATAAGACATCTTATTTACCGTATTTACATATAAACACACACCCCTTTTTTCTTTCTGATTTGGTGTTTCATATCTTTTCCCACAAGGTCAACTGGTCAGT
>VCJD01004682.1:0-13705 GCA_024140245.1 Backusella tuberculispora | reverse complement strand
TTTATTTATGCCTTCTCTTTTTTTTTTTTTCTTTCTACAATTTCAAAAAAAGGTACAACGCCAACATGCTGTTAACGCTTTCCAAAGAAAGCTTGCACCAGGTGTTCAGCTATCTAAATGTGAATGATCTACAACAGATTGCTCAAACATCGCATTTTCTTCGAAACACATTGCTGTCAATCAAATACGATTACCCGGCCTTGTTCCCTTTAAACAAAACCGTATACCCTGAGATTCAATTGAAATTGACAAGAGTACTTGTATTAAATGAGAGCCTCTTCGATCAAATCTGGTTCAAAAAGGTACTTGATCACTTCAAAAACGTGGATACAATAGAGATCGCCATCACTATGACACGTGCAACTATTTCACTCGTATGTCGTTTATTCGCAAACAAAGACGCGCCTAGAACAATATTTGTCTTGTCAAATGAAATAAAAAGATGGATTGCTCAAAATAATAAATCAAAAACAAATAATATCATCAAACCACTACCTGTAAGGCTTTTTTTTTTTTCAATTCATTAAATAGAATACATTTTGATAATGAATGATGGTGTCTTTAGGTGAGTTTTAGGGAGAAAAGAGCAGAGTTGTTGGCAATCAAACAAGACGGACTTTATAAAAATCCACTCCTAAAAAATGTTTTCTCTACACCTATAAATGATGTTAGTGAAAAGTGGCAGGCAGCTGCTAATGCCCTTACTAAACTCAAGGAAGACAGTATCACGAAACTCAAAAGACAACCAAAGTTAGATACTTTGTTAGAAGGACTTTCACTAAACAATATCATGATAATGGCATGTGAAAACTACAAGGCTTATGGATTGAAGCGTCACTATTGGGAGGTTATAGTGGATGAAAGCAAAAATCAATTTATAAAAGACCTGTTATTATCAAATAAAGAAGAAGAACAAAGCTTGGACAAAGTGGTGAATGACTTTTCTAAACACTGTTCTACCTATTTAAGCAGGATTGAAGAAAGAGTTGAAACGTACAAGGAACTAGAATTGTATAACACTGAACAAGGAAAAAAGGTGATTGACATGTTAGAGAACATCAGCAAAAACATCACCCACTATAATTGGAATAATCAAAAGATAGGCGAAGATACCTATATCAAAAAGATCGTAGATCCCATTTTATCAGCATACCTAAATGAGCTAATACCCAACATAGTGTTTTTTGGCTCTGACCATGAACTGAGTGAATCAAGATCAAGAAAGTTCTGCCAAGCTATTCAAGAAAATGAACCGGTTAACAATATAAGAGGACGCTATGCCGATCTTTCAGGCGAGGTCGCCCTATCCGAAGAGTCAAAGCATCACGTTTTTCTTTGTGAAATAAAAACAGAAAAGAAAGCAAGTAATAGAGAAGATATGGTTAAACTCGGTTTTATGATGAAGGATTGTGTTGACATGGCAATCTTGGATGGTTTAAAGCCTTTGGTATGTACTGTTGTAGGTCTGCTGATCGAAGGGGAAAATTGTTCACTTTATACAATGGATATACCAGAAAAGAAGCTTTACAGAATGACTGAAGTGGAAACGTTTTCTTTGCCAACTACTCATAAAAACATGTACTCTCTTGTACATGCATACAAGTGCCTGCTATTATGCTCTTCTTTAGTACAAAGATACGCTAATGTCTTTTTCGATAAAGCTAGCTATGTTCAGTCAAGTGATTCTTATACTCATATTGTTCCAAGTTGTTCTTCACCTAAGCGGCATGTGAACTACTATACGTGAAGAATAGTATTTCAAGTTTGATATTTATATTTGTAAAATATTCATCTTTCTTTATTCTGTTTTATTATTGTTGTTGCTATTATTATTATTATTATTTCAAACAAAAAGTCATTCACTAAACAAAGACATATAAAAAATACACTTGGTCTATTTTATTTATTTATTTTATTATAATTTAGTTATTGATACATCAAGAATAAAGGAGTAATCTTATGCTATATTCTGAAATGCAATCCCAATCTTTTATTTGTCTCTCTTGGTTGCGATGCATTGTGCAAAGCGTAACAGGATGAACCACGAGAAGGTGGAGACAACTTCTCATCCCAAAAAAACAAACATAGCGCTGCGCAAACATACATTATCAAAATGCAATCCTTTTTTTTTAATGATGTACGTTTGCCGTACTGAACTAGCTCACGAGTCACGCTCAGAAAAGCTCCCATCCAATTTAACTACGACCGAGTCAAGCTCTGATGATAGCTAAAAAGGTCTATCAGTAAAAGTACAATACTTCTGCGAAGTATTGTCCTTTCCAACACTGAAGATGTGAAAAAAAGAATAAAAAAAAAAGTTGCCAGTGAATTGGCTAGTGCGTGACCATCCAATAAAATTCTAAGAACAATTTTTTTTTCGGAGTATAGAACGCTGCTACATGATTTCAAAAAGCAGATAATAAAAAAAAATCACATAAGCCTTAAGTATAAAGGTATATGATGCGACGGTGATATCGTTGTATAAACACCTGAAGAAGTTTCTTGTAATAAAGAGAAGATATAGTCAATGGTCGTATTAACTCTTGTGGTGCTTACACCCTGTGGTATAGTGGACTGTATGCTGTGACTTGTAAAATAGTCAACTATGATACGACGGTTAGCACTATCTTCCAGAAAAACAATATTAAAACCACCTTCAACGATAAATGTATGATTTGGATACATATTAAATACAATAGTTAGGACTTGTACAACGGTAGTAGCTGAGATTCTGGGTTTAGCATATAGTACTATTACAGTAGTCCCTTGATAATTGTACACCTTGTTAATTGCACACCTTGATAATTGCACACTTTTTGGGATTCCCTCCCTCTATAAAAATAACACAATCATCATATAGTTGCACACCTCGATAATTGCACTGCTTTTATGACCCCTCTGAGGTGTACAATTATCGAGAGACTACTTTAACTTTGTCCCTGAGACTTGTTAATAGTGATTGCTTCAGTTGGTGTAAGAGGGAACTTGTAACGATCTATTGTTACATTTGTATTTTCATTTCTTCTGACTGATTTCTTCTCACACTTGATAGGAGTCCAGTTAGAAGCAATCATGGGATTCAATAAATTCCTATTAATTACATGTCTCTTCTCTCCAGAGTGAGTATTATCAAATCCAAGCCATAATTTTAAAGGAATTCTCTCATCAGGTCTATTGCGATGTATTCCAAAATCTATTTTTCGTAATTTATCAGTTGTACTGTTCACTAGACCATCACTTGTATCGATATTTATGCTAATCATATAACGTCCACCAACTTTTAAATTTAAAGTTGTGGGAAGACCCATGGTTTCAGCAATTGAAGTACTATTAGAAATTGTTTCAAGAAGAGAATGATCTCTTTGAATGGGGTTATTTCTTGATATGACATCCATGGTAATAGAATCTACTCTTTCACCTGGTATATCGTTTATGGCAGTATTATTTCTTCTAGTAACATTATCATTTGAGTAATAAAGGTATACTGCATTCAATTGAATTGGCTTCGTCAGGAATGGCTCTAAAAGTATGGCGCTTGAAAATTTGAATATCTTCATTTCTCATGACACCATTGGCCATGTTATTCAATGCAATAGAAATAGAAAATGTAGCATAATCTCTCTGATGCATTATTGTTGTCAAACGATATACCCGAAACAAAGACCACAGTGGCACTCTAAGAAGCTCAATATATGAATCTTTTAAACGTACACTACACAGGTGATGCTATAACCGGTGGAATCTGGTTCAGATCTCCCACTACAATAGCTTTCTTATTTGCAAATGGTCCATTAACCATAAAAACGTCACGTAATCGTTGATCAACAAATCTTAGTTGCCACTTAGATATCATAAGTGTTTCATCGATAATTATAACTTGCAATCCTGCTAGACAAACTCTGATAGTGTTGGTTACATCGCTCAACAGTTGGTAGTAGGTATTTCCATACTGATTTACTGGTAAATGGTAAATGGATTAGGAAGCGGTGCTTCAAAGCAATAGCATAGATTTTTATTTTCAAATACCGTTTTTTCTTTTTTCATGGTATTTGGGACGTCAGAGGCGGCCCCCTGTTTTTTTTGGTCACGTTTTTTTATTACCCACAAAGGTTTGTATTTCTCTTTCTTTTTTTTTTACTTAGTGTATTCAAACTGTAAGCATTTTAAAAAGTGAATTGACTTGTCTAGTTAACTAATACCCTTCTCCATTATTTACTACTTCATTATTTATTTCTGTTGAATTTTAAAAATTAACCTAATTTAAGAAAATGGCTTTCCGTTTATTGACCAAGAATGCTGCTACTGGTGAGTAGCCTGTCTTTTTTTTTAAAATTATTACTGAGAACTGACATTTCTATCAAAACTAGCTGCCGTTGCTGCTCGCCCCAGCTTCATGAATGCTTCCCGCCAAACTTTGGGTGCTACTGCGTAAGTAGAACAGAACGATTTAGACAAAGACAGTTACTGATAAATTTTTCTATTATATAGTGTCCGTCACTACACCACCCAAAAAGAAGGTAAACAGCTACTTCTTTTTGTACTAACCGAAAAAATATTTATCAATGTCTCTCCCAAATTAATATTTCTTTAACTAGTTGAACCCAAGGAAAAGGCTAACAGCATTATCAACTGCCTTCCTGGTAACAACTTTATCTCCAAGACCGGTTTTGTTACCTTGGCCACTGGTGCCTTCACCTTCTTGATCTCCAAGGAAATCTACGTTTTCAACGAAGAATCCTTGGTTTTACTTTGCAGTGGTAGTCTTTTGGCCCTTTTGGTCAAGTACCTTAAAGAACCTTACAACAGCATGGCTAACGATCACATCGCCCGTATTAAGAACGTTTTGACCGAGGCTCGTAACGACCATAAGAACGCCGTCCAAGAGCGCATCAACGAAGTTGGTCAAATGAAGGATCTTGTTAGTGTCACCAAGGCCCTCTTTGAACTTTCTCGTGAAACTGCTCAATTGGAAGCTGAGGCTTTCAAGTTGAAGCAGCAGGTTGATGTTGCTCATGAAGTCAAGGCTACCTTGGATTCTTGGGTCCGTCATGAAGCTAACATCCGTGAACGTGAACAGAAGCAGTTGGCTGCTTTCTTGATTGAAAAGATCAACAAGGATTTGAAGGATCCCAAGATCCAACAACAACTCCTCGAACAAGCTGTTGTCGATGTTCAGAGTAAGTATTTTTTTTGTGTGTGTGTGTTCTTTAACGTTTTGGAGAGATTGTGGAATTGTCGATTTTAATGTGTTTCTCTTTTAGGAATTGCCAAGACCCACTAAATGTATTAAAAAAAATTGTACATCGTTTTTTTTCTTTTATAAATCCCCATTTTTCCAACAAGAGTTATAAATAAAAACCAAACACGCGTATAAAAGCGTATTGTTCTCAAAGAAAATAAAAAAAATAAAAATAAAAAAGTATGTCTGTGTGACAAGTTTTATATATTTAATTGAATTGAATTTATTTATTATTTATTTTTCATTCTTTCCTCTCCTTTTTTTTGTTTTGGTTTTAGTTAAACGTATATATGCAAACTCATCATCGAAGGCGAAGTTCAAAATCAATACTTTTACCGCGTTTATCAACAGTAAATGCAAGTCTACCTTCTAGACGTATGAACGAAAACACACCAGACACTACTTACCTTTGGGGCTACTGTCTTTTGTTCACTACCGTCACTATGTTTGTAGGAAGCCTTTATTCCATGATTGGTAGCAAGTATATGCCTGATACAGGTATCAAGGTAAAACGATAATAATACTATATACCGGTTAAAAGAAAAAAAAGACCATTGTACTGATATATAAATGTAGGTAATAGACTGGATAAAGTATGATAATTATTATTGTCTTTTAATACCAATTACAGCTATTGCTTGGATATATTTTATTCTTTGGAATTGGATGGGAATGAAGTTTTTCCGTCATAATTAAATAAAAAAAAACTTATTAAATTATTATCTCATACCAAGCATTGACTTCAATCTTTCGCGCGGTGAAGGACCCTTATTCCAAACCTCGGTATTATTCTCAAGTGTCAGCGTAGGTACACCCACTTGTTCGATCACAAAACTGGCAGCTACCGAGCCATAATATGTAGATTGAATAGGATCCTGCCCTGTTTCGACCCAACCTACACAGTAGCCTCCACAAAACGCATTTCCTGCTCCAGTAACATCAACAATCGCCTCTGTTTTATTCCAGTAAGCTGGTACCCAACCTTTTTTTCCCTTGGAAACCACAAAGGCACCATGCTTGCCGGAGCGCACAACTAATACTTTTGTATGTTCTAGTCTATCATAAAAAATATTGGCGCTGTTTTCAATCTCTTTCTTAAGATCCTGTTGATCAAATTTGATACCAAGTATATTTTCAAGCTCTTCGTGGTTTGGTGAAAGAACATCTACCTCTCGACATGTTTCAATAATGGCATCATATTTCTCATTTATACAATCCCAAGGCACAGGCTCCCACACCATTGATGTACGTCCCATTTTATTAAATTTAACTTCTTTCTTACGCCATTCATCTATAACCTCCATTGCACGCTCTGCTGACGAAATAATATGTAATGCCTCTATCGATTTTATCCACGAATCAGGGAAATCAGCCGGTGTTGTTCTGATTATGGGATAAATATACTCGAAATCTCTAAATCAATAAAAACGAATTACCTAATCATGTACACACTTTGATTAATCGTCTCTCTCTGTCTTCTTGTTTACCTGTGGTCATTTGGGCCAAAAGTGTTTAAACCTCTTGTAGTGTGTTTGTCTTCATGAACCGGTAAAAGTAACGAAATGTCAAGCTTTTCAAGTTGTTGATTAATTGCTTTTGGATGATCAAAGCCGCATTGAGCAACAAAGCTGACTGATTCTGATGTGTCCTTAGTCTGCCATAGGCGCATGCCTTACTTGAATTTGATTAATAACGAGTACAGTTTTTCTTTTTCTTCGAGATTCTTATTTTATTACCATAAATTGCAAATACACCAGCTCCACCGATGACATTACGCTCTTCAGTCCCATCAAGATAACGAATGTCATCAATGATGAGACTACCCATCGACCCATACACCGGCACAGTCATTAAAAAGATTTTTTTTTTTAAAAAAAAAGAAAGAAAAAAGGAACGGAAAAAAAAATATTTTTATACATCTTTTTTTGAATTCTACTGAAACTGGGTCACTGCACCAGTTCCGGTACATTTTATGCGTGATTTTTTTTTCAGTCTTCAAAAAAACCTTTTGAGGATCGCTATTATTTCCTTTTGTGTCAATTTAATATAGGCTTTTAACAACCTAAAGTTTGTACTGGCTTCGGTACACTCGAAACCTTTAAAAATCGATCATGATATAAAAGAAGATCAGCTGAATAGAGTTGATTTCATTCAATTAATCCAAAGTAATGACAATATAGGATCATATACTCATCCAATTTGATTGTTTATTTGTCTTAATTTATGGATTATCATGACATTTCACTGTATCAATTTCGATACGATCCGAGTAATCATCACCCATTAAAAAAAAAAAAAGTGTTTAGAAAAGACAAATAGATGCACAATTAAACATAGGTAATACAAGAAAAGAAAATATATATAAAAAAAAGAATATATTTATTCTAAATATACATGAAAAAATAACCATTATAAAAGTAAAACAATATATATTACGACTTGAATTCGAGATTGAGACATCTGCTCACGCTATTAGCAATGTAGGTTGAGGTATTTTCGAAGCCTGTGTCCAGCGGCAGATCATAGAAGAGGTTACGAGCTGTTTCTTTATGTGTCTCATACTCGAAACCATTTTCAAACAAAGGGCTCTTTTCAAAAGATTCTTTGTTCTTTTCCACACGCTTATTCCAGAATTCAGCGACGGCACCATCTAAAATAGCAAGAATATCGATTTCCTTATCTAGCATTTTAAAGTCAGGATGTTGTTTTTCAAGTTTATAAATAACCATCAGAATTTCAGCAACAACTTGGCGTTCAGCGGGATCCTTCAAGGTATCGAGGAAGCCTTCAACAACCAATGCAAAGTTGAACTCTTCAGCAGTCTTTTCAAAGACAGTTGGATCACGAGGTAAAACGCGAGAACCTACTCTTAAGCCATGGCACTTGTCGAGAACATTCCATGTGCGAGAGAAGAAGTGGCGAGGTGCACGATTTAATGCACCATCGTTCTTACGACGGCGAATCCATCGACCATGTGAGCTAGGACAAAAGTGGCTAATGTTATCTTCATTGATATTACTGGGATTAATCTCATCCTTCTTGAGCATTTTGAATTCCTTTTCGATCTTATCAGTGGGTCCTTCATGTGCGGCCTTGTGTGCTTCAATAGCGTCTTCACGATTACCACCATTCTCAGCAATAAGCACAAATGAATCACGGTATTCAATAGAACCAGCTTTATTAGATCCCAAACTCTTCAAGACATCCACCGCTTCTTTGGACAAGTGCTCGGTAAAGTCATCCTTTGAAGCAATGACAACAATCAAACCTGAAGGTAAATTTTCAATAAACTTACAGAAATCACCGCTTTCATCATTAGAGATATGAGTATCGAAAGAAGCATGCTCCAATACCAGCTTTTCCAAACGATCAATAACCCAAACATGCAGCCCTCTCGTATTGGCCGCCAATACGTTACCATTAATTTCTATCCTAGCAAAATTACCAGCATTATATCCACCTGATTGAGCTGTGATACGAATTTTTTCGTCCTTCTTGGTTTCTTCTTGCTGAACAATGGCACTAGGGAGCTCAACACTAAGACGGCGTTGAGGATCAAATTCTTGTGAGAGCATCAAAAGTCCTCCAGGCTTATCACGAATCAAAATAGTAGTATCTTCACACATACCAGGACCAGACATTACTGTACCCAACAATGACTGTAATTCAAATGGTGATAATTGCATCAAGTGTTCAATGGCTTCCTCTTCATTAAAGTTATTCATACGACTGATTTCTTCACGTAGTGCAATGATGATATAGTGTGTACGAAGTCGTAGGATACCCTCAAACATCTTGGGATTGGAACGAATAAAACTACCAAGTGAAATGATAATTTCTTGAACAATAGGACCCTCTCTAACGTCATCCAGGCTAAGAATAAATACATAAATAAATGGATAAACAGATAATAAACACACACACACTCTCTCTCTCTCTCTCTCTCTCTCTCTCTCTCTCCTTCTAATTATTTAGAATAGTACATACCATTGTTCATATATCATCTTACTGAGAACGTCGGGACTCAAAGGCTTTGAAATCAGATATTCTGTTGGACCAGAACCAATACTTACTTGCTTTTGGTGGATGACCAAATCAGTCAAGTTATACGTCAAGGTAGGCATAGCCTTTGCGAGTAGACCACTGGCTTGTCTTGCTACAGACCAATATTGAAGTCGCTTGGATTTTACGTAGATCTCTTCCAATAAGTTGCGAAGAGTAGCATCCAAATCAGGGATAAACTCATCAAGGTTACGACATGAAGCCATGTATTGAAGAAGATCGATCTGGTCGTAGATGTTGACAGATGATTGGAGATTCTTAACAGCAGGTTCAAATTGACTTTGATCACCCAAAGTCAAAGAAAGGAGCATATCATTGTCATTAGATTCGGTCACCTCAATGGTTAAAGGTGACTTTACTTCTGAATGAAGAGGTACTGGAGATTCACGATTAGGTGAAGTGGTATTGGAACCGGCAACATTTACAGCAGAAGCAGTTGGAATAATCTCGTGATCTTTCAATTTGAATACTGGTACACCACTATTGATCTGTTCAAGTGCAGCAGCTATTTCTTGGAAGTAACTATCATCGTTCAATTTATCAAGAGGAGTACCCAAAAGTTTACCACCAAAGACACTACGGCGCTTAGGAGTCTTTGATCCTGGAGTAAATACACCACCAGGAGAGGTAGTAGATGATCCCTCATCAAGTCCAAGATGACGACGAGGCTTTTCCTTACTATGGTATTTCTTGTTGATAGTAAGAATAGAGCTCCAGTCTACATCAGGCTTACTAATCAAGAAATCAAGTGATTCAATGTTGCTTGTATTTACTGTTTCTGAAAGACGAGAGAGACGAACACGAGTACCGTTACATTCTCCAGAACGCAAGTTCATAAAGAAATTAAGAAGGTTCTTTCTGGATGAATCGGCAAGATCAATGGCTTCGTCCAAACAAGCATTTGAGGTATGTGGGGTTTCACTCTTTGTAATATCGCCAAGCATAGCATTTGTCAAGACAACAGTAAGAGTTGGACGACCAGCAAAGTGCCAATGCTCGCTGGTAAAACTCAGCTCATTTTCGAAGGAAGACACGAGGTAATCAGGATCGGAGTTAAGATAGAAAGAGTCAACATCCATAAATTGAGGCGTAAAAGCATAGATGTGACCTTCAATACGATATAGACGTGATGTACTCAGGGTACCCATAGGACGCGTGGGTCTACCACTTAACCCAAGCTTGTGGTTCTGACCTAAAGCGCCATAAACATCAACGAGTGCCTGAGGAGGTAAAACGGTAAAGCTAGAAGATATTTGACTAACAGTCTGTGTTTCCAAACCGTAATTGGATAATACTTTCTGTAACTCTTCATTTTCTGAGAGTAAAACAACTTGAACAATGTTATCTTTTTTATCACCCTTGACAGCATAACGACGACCTAAGGGGTCAAGCTCAGATGCAGAAAGTAGATTCTCATAGATAAGATTTCCAAGTAAATAAAGAGAAAGAGTCCACACTAAGGGTGTGTTATCGTTTGGAATACGTTTTTGAGAATGAGGGTTTTTCTTTTCAGCCTCAATTGATTCAGAAGGTACGTAGTACAACTCGGGTATAAGTGGAAGACGTAAATCAGGCGTGGCAGTTAGATCAAGACTAGCTGTGCGACAAGGTAACTTGGGGCGCTTAGATGGATCAAGATTGGCATAATCTTCTGGAGGACGAGGGTTTTCTGGGTCCCAAAGAGCTGAATCAATAGTTACAAAATCGAGTTTCTTACGATATTCTTCTGCCTGCTCCATGTTGTCAGTGAATAAACCTTCTAAAACCATATAAGTGAAAAATAAGGGCCATTCAGATTCAATGTTTTCAAAGACCTTGAGTTCACTTTCTTGGTAATGGAGACGTGAATGGTCCTCTAAAACAGTCTGATGACCATCTCTGAGGAAACGTTTCCAACCATAACGTCCTTCCAATTTCTTCTTGGCATCCTCTCTAGTTCGTTCGATTAATTCAGGATCTTCTACAGCAAAAGCAGGAAAACCAATAATTGACAAAACAGATCCATCGACTTCTTTGGAATTTGATTCTCTAGGAAGAACACTACAAAGTGTTATTTTGTTACGGGTCATTTCATCTGGCAATACATAAACAGTCTAAACAAATATTGGGTTAATATGTTTAAATATTAAAACAAAAAGAGGAAGGGGCGAACATTCTCTCTTGAAATTTTTAACTTACAGAAGCAGGACCACCTCTAGCACCAAATAAATTAAGACCATTCATAGCTCTTAAAGCGGAGTAGGCCATACCGATAGAAGATGAATTCAATTCTGGTTCACCGTGATTACTTTTGTTACCGCGTTCCCAAATACCAAAATCCGGTGTACGATAAGCACCTATAAATTATAATAAATATGTAAATATCTATAAATTTCCCGTTTTGTTGTTTCATAGTTACGTTCAATATAAAAGATAAGGTTTTGGATAAAGTCAACTTCATCTTGAGTATAAATAATACTCAAACCACTTGTGGTCATATCGGCCAAGGCAACCAGAAAGAAACTGGTAGCATCAATTTGAAGATGACCCCACTCTTTATCCCCTACCACCGTAGCACCGGTTTTAGTGTTGTATTTTGCATGAAGAGAATCAAGTACATTCTGTGTTTTCTTAAATGCTTCCACTTTAGGAGCCTGACGCATCATTGCAAATAAAAGACCGCGCATTAATTTAACAACAGCATGTTCAAGTTCAACTATTGAAAAGAAGAAAAAGCGGAGAAAGGAAATGGTTAAATAATCGTAGATATATACACGTATATACATTTATATAACATACATGCTCTTCCAGTAGTATCGTCTAATCTTCGATATGCTAATGCAAGTCCAAAAACACAATAAATCGAATAAACATTATCTCTGTATTACAAAAAAAAATGAGCATAAGATTTTTTTTTATGCATGATTCCAGTATATTTTACCTAACCCAAGCATCCGTGTAATCACCATGAGTCTATAATAAAAATAAGAACGCGACACTTCACAATGTTTTTGTAATAAATATGTTCACTAACCGTAATAGCAACAGATGCTGGAATCAAACCGCTTGCAGCGTTTTGTTTAGAAAGAACAGTGGTATTGATAACCTGGTAAAAGTAATCAAGTCTCTCAAGCGATAACGCTCTATTGTATGCAGGCATTAAATACTTTTTATTTAAATTTCACAAAAAAAAAAAAATGAAAAAAGAAAAAGGAAAAATAAAAGCCAAATATATATACATTTGTGTATGCTGAATTTTAACTAATCCAATCGAAATGACGTCTACTTGAAGCATTGATATACGGGTCGAAAACAAGGTTTATTTACCGCTGGGATGATTTCCCGAATAGAAAAATGACAGTATTCCATGTAATCACCTTTAAACTTTTATTTCATTTCCAATGGAAGAAGTGTAAGTACTTGTATTTTTCCATAAATTACTTTCTATTTTTATATATAATGATTATAAACTTGATGTAAAAAATGAGAAAAAAAAAAGGCGAAAAGTGAAAAGTGAAAACAAAAGGTCCAGATTCGTAATCTGATCACAAAATCTACATCGTTGATCTGTCGTCATTTACTCATCTCCTTTTTTGGAGGATGTTTCTAATGATAAGAGAAAGGCGTTTTGTGTTACGTTGTCCTTTGAGCTTCAGTCGCATTGTTCCCACAAATTTATTTATATAAAATCTGCAAAAAGTAAAATAAAATAATTTTCAAGTTTCAATTTAGAGCCAGAGCTTGTTATCAAAGAAAGAAAGAAATAAAAAACAAAACAATAACGTCATGGATATTTATATATATCTCTAAGTATTAACAATAGAAGAGAGATAAGTGATAGCTTCTACTTTGAATATATATTAATATAACAATTTAACTATATTAACCAATAAAGCACCACAGCCCCGAAAAATATACATTCAATATGTACCTGTATTTTTAATAAGCAGAATCAGTTTCACATTTATAATAATAAGAGTTTATGTAATTATCAGTCAGCAAAATGTCGTATCTCCAATTGAGTTTTGCTATTTTCAATAACTTATTAATAAAAATTTGAGACAATATAAGAGCATCAGTTATGTATTATAGTGTTCCTTTTTAAAAACACAACCATTCTCTGGAAACGAGGATATGCTTTATTTCTTGAAAAAAACTCCGCAAATGATATATTTAGTATGAAAAAAAAAACAAATAAAACAATTACTTGATCACGCACTGTAAACATTCTCAACATAAACAAAAAGCTGAGTGTGATCCTTCCAAGACTTGTTTGCTTTATTGGATTTCACACACATATGTATATACATAACAAACTTCTTATTATTCTTTTTATTACTGAATTTAAACTTTGTAGCCTCATTTTTTTTTAACTTGTCAATTTTTTTTCAGTGGAGAATTTGGTTTTCAATGGAAGTACAAAAA